>CM038679.1:326025057-326310057 GCA_021605205.1 Aegilops longissima | reverse complement strand
ATGCCGAGTTTCATGATTTTGAGGCGAGTTTTGGATTTACAGTCATTTTAAAACCCAGGTTTTTCAACGTTTACTGTCGAGTAGGCACCGCCCTGGATAGGCTTTTTCCTCGTGGGTCCCAAATGATAAATCCAAATCTATGACAACCATGCAACTTTTCTTATTATGAATTACAACCCTTGGTGTGCAAGCTAAAAATTAGTTTGTGGGTGCTGGTGGGCACTAAAAACTTGCGGTTCTGTAATGAACAAAGATCTCAAGGATCACGCGAGAGTGATGTTCTTTGCCTATGTTGTGAATGCTTATAATATTTATGTCTTAATTAAATAAATGGCAAGCCATTGGCCTAGTATGAAAGAAAATATGGGTCAATGCCGAGTTGAAAGGGAAACAATATCTAACTCCAGCTAACAAACAGTACAAAAGCATGAGGATTAATTGCTCATCAGGTTTAGACAAAATCCAGATTGAACAGGACAATGACATCTAACTCAACCAAAGTTTTCGGCAGTCACAATCAAATGGATCGGTCCGATCCATAAAATCAAGATCAACGGCGAGAAATTCTACTGGTCCATGATGACAAGCTGTTGTAAATATAAGCCTAGCACGATCAGAAGCCCTTGGGTCCACATGAAACTTCTTTTTATGTTGTTCTTCACCTGCAGCCGTAAGAAATTTCTTGTTGAAAAACTTAATCCTCACGGACAATAGTGCCCTCGCATTCAACATGAAGAATGTGACAAAGCTAGTGTTTGCATTGTTGGATGCATATCCTTCCAGTGTTACTGTCTTCAAACGAATGTCGTGAGATCTGAGAAAATCCCGGTGCTTCTTGAACCATCGATTGGTTATACCTTTTTATCCATGTGTTAGTGCTTAAATAGAGATGAAGATTGAAAACAGTTAATGTCTAAAAAAGATTATGTTGAAAGAGTGATAGTTGAATGATTAATTAGAGTACATTATATATGGGCTTTCAATGTGCGTGAATCATCACCTTCATATACAAATTCTATAGACATGGAAAGCATTGCAGCAAGGCAATAATGATGTTGAGATCAAAACACCACATAGTGATATATAAGGTCTTGACAGAATCCACCACCACTGATAGGATGGACAAGCGCTTCATTGAGCATAGAACATAATATTAGCACTGAAAGTGTACTCCAAGATGATACTTAACTTATGCGCACAAATGAAAAATGCAAATTACAAAAGTGTACGTGAATAATATACAGTACCTGAATAGGTGTGGAGGCAAACACCATCTTGAACCATTCAAACAGATCACTAATTGCACCCAAGGTCTCCAGTTTAGGCGCAGAGAACACATTTATTTGTGAAGGTTTATAACAACAATTAAGGAGCAACCTTTGAAGTGAAGGGGCGTCTTCGATGATGAGCTCCTGTCCTTCAAAATGAATTCCAATGCTTACAAGGTGAGACGACTTCATTTTGAGACAAGGGATATGGATTCCTATTCCAAAAACAAGCACCAAACGCTGCAGTGCAGGGAAGCTAGAGTGGATGATTCTGTGAAGTGAGGCCACCAATATATCAACCAGCACAAGCGCAAGTTTTTTTAGCACTGGCAGTCAAAGCATTTCTACCAGATAGTCTGCTAGATGGCACCGGGTCAAGGTGGCGGTGTGGAGAGAGGAGGAAAACCATGAGATGGGCATCGATGGTGAGGGCACAGAAGCAGCTCTTGGTGGTAATGTATCGATGTAATGGTAGAACTCAAGCTACTTGAGTTTATCGAATTTACGGGATGTTAGCCAGGCGGCCACCGTGCATGGTATGTCCAGCAGGTAACATGCCGGGATGCAGATGCATTGAATGGAGACCCCGTGGGAGGAGACGATGGCTCCGGGGAGTTCAGAATCATCATCAACAGATAGCTGACGATAGTCGAGATTAAGAGGCGCGGTGCACCACAGAGTGCGCCACCGAGATGCGAGGACTTGTGTGCAGCAGAGCTACCTCTTGATCACTGCGTTGGTTTTCCCTTGAAGAGGAAAGGGTGATCCAACAAAGTAGCATAAGTATTTCCCTCATTTTTTGAGAACCAAGGTATCAATCCAGTAGGAGGCCACGCACGAGTCCCTCGCACCTACACAAAAGAATATCGTCGCAACCAACGCAATAAAGCGGTTGTCAATCCCTTCACGGTCACTTAAGAGAGTGAGATCTGATAGATATGATAAGATAATATTTTTGGTATTTTTATAATAAATATGCAAAGTAAAATAAAAGGTAATAAAAAGAGCTAAGTGTTGGAAGATTAATATGATGGAAAATAGACCCGAGGGCCATAGGTTTCACTAGAGACTTCTCTCGAGAGCATAAGTATTACAGTGGGTGAACAAATTACTGTTGAGCAATTGACAGAATTGAGCATAGTTATGAGAATATCTAGGTATGATCATGTATATAGGCATCACGTCCGAGACAAGTAGGCTGACTCCTGCCTGCATCTACTACTATTACTCCACACATCGACCGTTATCCAGCATGCATCTAGAGTATTAAGTTCATAAGAACAGAGAAACGCTTTAAGAAAGATAACATGATGTAGAGGGATAAACTCATGCAATATGATATAAACCCCATCTTGTTATCCTCGATGGCAACAATACAATACGTGCCTGGCTGCCCCTAATGTCACTGGGAAAGGACACCGCAAGATTGAACCTAAAGCTAAGCACTTCTCCCATTGCAAGAAATATCAATCTAGTAGGCCAAACCAAACTGATAATTAGAAGAGACATGCAAAGATAACCAATCATACATCAAAGAATTCCGATGAGATTCAAATATTGTTCATAGATAAACTTGATCATAAACCCACAATTCATCGGTCTCAACAAACACACCGCAAAAGAAGATTACATCGAATAGATCTCCATAAGAGAGGGGGAGAACATTGTATTGAGATCCAAAAAGAGAGAAGAAGCCATCTAGCTAATAACTATGGACCCGAAGGTCTGAGGTAAACTACTCACACAGCATCGGAGAGGCTATGGTGTTGATGTGGAAGCCCTCCGTGATCGATGCCCCCTTCGGCGGAGCTCCGGAAAAGGCCCCAAGATGGGATCTCACGGGTACAGAAGGTTGCGGCGGAGGAATTAAGTTTTTGGCTCCGTATCTGGTAGTTTGGGGGTACGTATATATAGGAGGAAGAAGTACGTCGGTGGAGCAACGTGGGGCCCACGAGGGTGGAGGGCGCGCCCAGGGGGGTAGGCGCGCCCCCTACCTCGTGCCCTCCTGGTTGATGTCTTGACGTAGGGTCCAAGTCCTCTGGATCACGTTCGTTCCGAAAATCACGTTCCCGAACATTTCATTCCGTTTGGACTCCGTTTGATATTCTTTTTCTGCGAAACTCTGAAATAGGCCAAAAACAACAATTTTTCTGCGAAGCCCTGAAATAGGCCAAATACGTGCACGCTGAGAAAACACCTCGTAGTCTTCGTCGAAGGCACCGACGATGGCCTCGAGAAAACACCATGAACTGTCGTTTAAAGCAGCCAACCATGTCGCGCCGTCGATGCGCGAGGAGTCAACGGTGGCCTTGACGGTGAGGTGCTCCTCCAAGATCTGGGGCTCGGCACGAATGGCAGCCATCACGACCTCATCCAGTAGCGTCTTGACGCGATTTCTTCTCCATTGTCAAATGCTCCTTGAGATCCTGGCTATACTCGTGCACAATGGCTTAGGGCGCTTATTTGGTGGAGGGTTCGGTGATTTGGGTGGAAGGTGTCGGCGCTCACGCCGGGGTCGGGGCATGTGGGATGTGGAAGGAGGTGGAGGATGGGGGTCGGTGTGGATTACCTGCTGGATAGCGAGGCGGCGATCGCGAAGGAGGTTGCTAAACCTTCACTCCTTGCTTGCAGCGCCACCTCCTCGTCAAGAACCCTCCTTGGCGCTGCTCGGCCTCGCCTATCCAGCAGGTAATCCACACCAAATCGCCCACCTCCTTCCACATCCCACATGCCCCGACCCCGCGCGTGAGCGCCGACACCTTCCACCCAAATCACCGACCCCTCCACCAAATAAGCGCCGCCCTAAGCCATGGTGCACGTAGTATAGCCAGGATCTCAAGGAGCATTTGACAGCGGAGAAGCAAATTGCGACCGCACGCGCGGATGAGGTCGTGATGGCTTCCATTCGTGCCGACCCCCAGATCTTGGAGGAGCACCTCACCGTCGAGGCCACCGTTGACTCCTCGCGCATTGACGGCGCGACATGGTTGGCTGCTTTAAACGACAGTTCATGGTGTTTTCTCGAGGCCATCGTCGGTGCCTTAGACGAAGACTACGAGGTGTTTTCTCAGCGTGCTCGTATTTGGCCTATTTCAGGGCTTCGTAGAAAAATAGGCTAAAAACTCTGAAATGGGCTGGGCCTCCGGTTAATAGGTTTGTCCCAAAAATAATATAAAAGTGTATAATAAAGACCATTAATGTCCAAAACGGAATATAATATAGCATGGAACAATAAAAAATTATAGATGCGTTGGAGACGTATCAAGCATCCCCAAGCTTAATTCCGGCTCGTCCTCGAGTAGATAAATGATAAAAACAGAATTTTTTATGTGGAATGCTACTTGGCATAATTTCAATGTAATTCTCTTAATTGTGGTATGAATATTCAGATCCGAAAGATTCAAGACAAAATTTTAATATTGACATAAAATAATAATACTTCAAGCAAACTGACTAAGCAATTATGTCTTCTCAAAATAACATGGCCAAAGGTAGTTATCCCTACAAAATCATATAGTCTGGCTATGATCTATCTTCATGACACAAAATATTTAAATCATGCACAACCCCGATGACAAGCCAAGCAATTGTTTCATACTTTTAGTGTTCTCAAACTTTTTCAATCTTCACGCAATACATGAGCGTGAGCCATGGACATAGCACTATATGTGGAATAGAATGGTGGTAGTGGAGAAGACAAAAAAGGGAGAAGATAGTCTCACATCAACTAGGCGTATCAACGGGCTATGGGGATGCCCATTAATAGATATCAATGTGAGTGAGTAGGGATTGCCATGCAACGGATGCACTTATAGCTATAAGTATATGAAAGCTCAACAAAAGGAACTAAGTGGGTGTGCATCCAACTCTCTTGCTCACAAAGACCTTGGGCATTTTTAGGAAGCCCGTCATTGGAATATACAAGCCAAGTTCTATAATGTAAAATTCCCACTAGTATATGAAACTGATATCATAGGAGACTCTCTATCATGAAGATCATGGTGCCACTTTGAAGCACAAGTGTGGTAAAAGGGTAGTAGCATTGTCCCTTCTCTCTTTTTCTCTCATTTTTTTTCTTTGGCCTTTTCTCTTTTTTTAAGGCCTTTTTTTATTTAGTCTGGAGTCTCATCCCGACTTATGGGGGAATCATAGTCTCCATCATCCTTTCCTCACTTGGGACAATGCTCTAATAATGATGATCATCACACTTTTATTTACTTACAACTCAACAATTACAACTCAATACTTAGAACAAAATATGACTCTATGTGAATGCCTCCGGCGGTGTACCGGGATATGCAATGAATCAAGAGTGACATGTATGAAAGAATTATGAACGGTGGCTTTGCCACAAATACGATGTCAACTACATGATCATGCGAAGCAATAAGACAATTATGGAGCGTGTCATAATAAACGAAACAGTGGTAAGTTGCATGGAAAATATCTCGGAATGGCTATGGAAATACCATGATTGGTAGGTATGGTGGCTGTTTTGAGGAAGGTAAATGGTGGGTGTATGATACCGGCGAAACGTGCGTGGTATTAGAGAGGCTAGCAATGGTGGAAGGAGGAAAAGTGCGTATAAACCATGGACTCAACATTAGTCATAAAGAACTCATATACTTATTGCAAAAATCTACAAGTTATCAAAGCAAAGTATTACACGCATGCTCCTAGGGGGATAGATTGGTAGGAAAAGACCATCGCTCGTCCCCGACCGCCACTCATAAGGAAGACAATCAATAAATAAATCATATTCCGACTTCATCACATAACGGTTCACCATACGTGCATTCTACGGGAATCACAAACTTTAAGACAAGTATTTCTCAAATTCAAAACTAATCAACTAGCATGACTCTAATATCACCATCTTCATATCTCAAAACAATTATGTAGTATGAAACTTCTCATAATATTCAACACACTCATAAAAGAATTACTAATCTTGAATGCCTATCATTGTCAAAGCAAACTACAGTGCTGTTTTGTAGGACTATCGAAATAATCTAAGTGAATCATGAGAGAACAATAGTTTCTATAAAACAAAATCACCACCATGCTCTAAAAGATATAAGTGAAGCACTAGAGCAAAAACTATATAACTCAAGAGATATAAGTGAAGCACATAGAGTATTCTAATAATTTCCGTATCAAGTGTGTCTCTCTCAAAAGGTGTGTACAACAAAGATTATTGTGGTAAACTAAAAAGCAAAGACTCAAATAATACAAGACGCTCCAAGCAAAACACATATCATGTGGTGAATAAAAATATAGCTCCAAGTAAAGTTACCGATGGAAGTAGACGAAAGAGGGGATGCCTTCCGGGGCATCCCCAAGCTTTGGCTTTTTGCTGTCCTTATATTATCTTGGGGTTCCATGGGCATCCCCAAGCTTAGGCTCTTTCCACTCCTTGTTACATAATCCATCAAATCTTTTACCCAAAACTTGAAAACTTCACAACACAAAACTTAACAGAAAATCTCGTGAGCTCCATTAGCGAAACAAAACACGACTTCAAGGTACTGTAATGAACTTATTCTTTATTTATATTGGTGTTAAACCTACTGTATTCCAACTTCTCTATGGTTTATAAACTATTTTACTAGCCATAGATTCATCAAAATAAGCAAACAACACACGAAAAAACAGAATGTGTCAAAAACAGAACAGTCCGTAGTAATCTGTAACTAACGCAAACTTCTGGAACTCCAAAAATTCGGTAAAAAATAAGAAGACCTAGAAAAAAAAATTATTGATCAGAAGCAATTGGAATAAATATTTTATCATGTTCTGGTGATTTTTAACAATTATTATCGTGAGCAGAAAGTTTCTGCAATTTTCAGCAAGATCAAATAACTATCATCCAAGAAGATCCTATAGGTTAAACTTGGCACAAACACTAATTAAAACATAAAAACACATCTAACCGGAGGCTAGATCAAATATTTATTCCTAAACAGAACCAAAAATAAAAAAACTAAAAATAAAATTGGGTTGCCTCCCAACAAGCGCTATCGTTTAACGCCCCTAGCTAGGCATAATAGCAAGGATAGATCTAGGTATTGCCATCTTTGGTTTTAAGGAAGAAAAGAGCAAACTTGTTCTCTATGGAATTAATCTTTCTATTTCGATAAAGCATGTGGCTATTAATGTTAGAAGAAAGATTAAGTATGTTGCGGAAATTGGCATCTAGGCTAGCTTTTATTTCTTTGATAGATTCGTTTTGGTAAGAGAGCAAAAGAGATGTGGTTTCAACTTTCTCATTAATGGGGTGCCCAAATATAGTTTTCATATCTTCATAGGTATCTATGGGGTCCCCTTCAAGAAAAACCCTCATCAAAAATAGAATCTAAAACTTGTTTGAACGAAGCGGGTAACCCAACATAAGAGCTTTTTAGGTAAACCTCAATTTGATATTGGGGTACATAGCTAGCCCGGATCCTTAACACCCTATCCCAAGAATCTTTCAAAGATTCATCGAGTAAACAATGAAAAATTCCGGAATCATCTTCATCAAAATTATTAAGACTCTCATTGACAACTCCGGCAGGTTTTTCCATAGCTTTATTTATGAGTTTAGATAGAATAGAAGGAACATCCAAGCTCGGGAGAGAACCCCCAACTCTTTTTGGTTCCGACATGGTGAGGGAAAAGCGTGCGAAAAGAGGCGAATGGAAAAGACAGGGCGAATAAAACGGCAAGGGTGAAGTGGGGGAGAGGAAAACGAGAGGGAAATGGCAAATAATGTAATGTGGGAGATAAGGGTTTGTGATGGGTACTTGGTATGTTGACTTTTGCGTAGACTCCTCGGCAACGGCCCCAGAAATCCTTCTTGCTACCTCTTGAGCACTGCGTTGGTTTTCCCTTGAAGAGGAAAGGGTGATGCAGCAAAGTAGCATAAATATTTCCCTCAGTTTTTGAGAACCAAGGTATCAATCCAGTAGGAGGCCATGCACGAGTCCGTCGCACCTACACAAACAAATAAATCCTTGCAACCTACGCAATAAAGGGGTTGTCAATCCCTTCATGGTCACTTACGATAGTGAGATCTGATAGATATGATAAGATAATATTTTTGGTATTTTTATAATAAAGATGCAAAGTAAAATAAAAGGTAATAAACATAGCTAAGTGTTGGAAGATTAATATGATGGAAAATAGACCCGGGGGCCATAGGTTTCACTAGAGACTTCTCTCGAGAGCATAAGTATTACGGTGGGTGAACAAATTACTGTTGAGAAATTGACAGAATTGAGCATAGTTATGAGAATATCTAGGTATGATCATGTATATAGGCATCACGTCCGAGACAAGTAGACCGACTCCTGCCTGCATCTACTACTATTACTCCAGACATCGACCGCTATCCAGCATGCATCTAGAGTATTAAGTTCATAAGAACAGAGTAATGCTTTAAGCAAGATGACATGATGTAGAGGGATAAACTCATGCAATATGATATAAATCCCATCTTGTTATCCTCGATGGCAATAATACAATACGTGCCTTGCTGCCCCTACTGTCACTTGGAAAGGACACCGCAAGATTGAACCCAAAGCTAAGAACTTCTCCCATTGCAAGAAAGATCAATCTAGTAGGCCAAACCAAACTAATGATTCGAACAGACTTGCAAAGATAACCAATCATACATAAAAGAATTCAGAGGAGATTCAAATATTGTTCATAGATAAACTTGATCATTAACCCACAATTCATCGGCCTCAAAAAACACACCGCAAAAGAAGATTGCATCGAATAGATCTCCACAAGAGAGGGGGAGAACATTGTATTGAGATCCAAAAGGAGAGAAGAAGCCATCTAGCTAATAACTATGGACCCGAAGGTCTGAGGTAAACTAGTCACACATCATCGGAGAGGCTATGGTGTTGATGTAGAAGCCCTCCGTGATCGATGCCCCCCCGTGGAGCTCCTAAAACGCCCCAAGATGGGATCTCACGGCATGTAGAAGGTTGCGGGGTGGAATTAGGTTTTGGCTCCGTGTCTGTAGTTTGGGGTGCGTGGGTATATATAGGAGGAAGAAGTACGTCGGTGGAGCAACATGGGGCCCACGAGGGTGAAGGGCGCGCCCAGGGGGGTAGGCGCGCCCCCCTACCTCGTGCCCTCCTGGTTGGTGTCTTGACGTAGGGTCCGAGTCCTCGGGATCACGTTCGTTCTATAAATCACGCTCCCAAAGGTTTCATTCTGTTTGGACTCCGTTTGATATTCTTTTTCTTTGAAACTCTGAAATAGGCAGAAAAACAGGAATTCTGGGTTTGGTCTCCGGTTAATAGGTTAGTCCCAAAAATAATATAAAAGTGTATAATAAAGCCCATTAATGTCCAAAACAGAATATAATATAGCTTGGAACAATAAAAAATTATAGATACGTTGGAGACGTATCAGGCAGCCATCCTTGGTGGGGAGAAGGGAGATGATCTCCGCAAGGATTCCGTCTGGGAGATCGCTGATGCGGTCCGCCAGGGATTCTACTGGTTCCTCGGGTCCAGGGGCGCTTCTGGCCGGACAGCCGGGTCAAAGATCAACATCCGGCCGGCGGCGCTGGTTGGACCCTCATATGTGTACATACCAATCTGAAAGAAAAAATGGCATAACATGTAGGACATTCAAAATCAATTCTCAAGATCAGGAAGAAAAAAGGCACAGACATATATGTAGGACATTCAAAATCAATTCTCAAAATCTGGCCACGAATTATTAGCACGCAAGCTAACCCTAGTCGGATTATTAGCAAAAATCATTTGTAGAGAACAAACAATTAATCACTAACTCTATACGGATAACATTTAAACAATCAATACACTACGTGCATCTAACGGATCTTATTTACTCTGATTTCATGGACTAAAAGAACATAACCATAGGATTTGTATTCCAGAAAAATAATAGAGGGGCGGGGTGGGTGGGAGGATTAACCAAAGAAATCACTTGATATGTTTGCCGCACAAATGGGTACATAGATGACTAACCGGTTTTCCGTCGGAGTCGCAGTTGTTGCCGGAGTTACTGTTGACCTCTGGCTTCGGCTGGGGGGGGGGGGGCACGACGGTGCCGACAAATTCAAGGTCGTGCAGCTGTCCACGCGAGACCTCCGCGGCGGCGACGGAAACCTCTGTGGCCAGCTTCACGCGTTCTGCGGGTGCTTCACCAGCCCCGGCGTCACCACTCCCTCCGATGGTGCTCTTCGGCGGCATCATCATACACTCCGGAGTCCATACGTCGGTGACCACTGTGGACCGGGGGTGCGGCTGCCTATTATGGCCGGTGGCTCGAGCGCGCAATTAATACGGACCAGTGGGAGCAAGGCGGGCTGCGGTCAAAAGTTGTCTCGCCTCCCGGTGGGCCTGCGCGGCAAACGTCCGCCATTCCTACCATCATTTCACACAGCTACTCGCATGCCTCCCCATCAATACACACACCTGCACGCACACCTCCCGGTATGCCCACGCGGCAGACTGCTCGGATGCATCCCGTCAACTCATGCCTGCTCGCACGGCACACGGGCCGTGTGGCAACATGCATATGTGTTGGTTTATTTTCTGCCACTTTACTGCTTCACTGAACCGTTTGCATTGAAGCGATGCACAAATCATGTGTTGAGCATCTCGCCTGCTTCCTATTGAACCTGCGCACCGAACGAGTTTTGGATTTACTAGAATTTAAAAACCAGGCATCTCAATGTTTTGCCGGCAATCAACGGTGCCCCGGTGTTTGAAATTCACTCCCATTTCTTGCATGGGACGTAAGCATGCACCCAAGGACATAGATTTGATTTTTCAACCAATTTATATGCACTAGAGCATGTGCATGTAGTTCAAATTTGAATTATGCACATAAATGCATTGAAAACTCAGTTAATGCATAAAAATGTCCAAACGAACCCCGAAAAATCACAAAAATTGACACAACACTCCTGTTGTTCTATGTTGACACGAGAAAATTTTTGGAAGCAATAAGAGGCAATGGATATCGTTTCGTCCCCAAAGGTGGGACGTTCCCTACCGAAACCATCATGCTTGTTATGAGAAGCTCTGGTTTGTGAGAAGCTTATACCCAAACCTGCCCCAAATGGGACAAAAAAATTACCACAGCATGTTGATGCCGCTCCATGTTAGCATGCCAAGTTTCATGAATTTCAAACAAGTTTTGGATTTACTAGAAATTAGAAGCCATGTATCTCAATGTTTGCGGCCGAGTGATGGTGGCAGGGTGTTTGAAATTCATTCTCATTTCTTCCATGGGACCTGAGCATGCAACCAAGGACACATATTTGATTTTTCAACCAGTTTATATGCGCTGTAGAATGTGCATGTAGTTCAAATTTGAATTATGCGCATAAAATGCCTGGAAAACCCAGTTAATGTATAAAAATATCCAAACGAACCGTAAAAAATTCCAAAATTGAACAGAACACTCCATTTATTCTATGTTGACACTCAAAATTTTTTGAAAGCAATAAGAGGCAACGGATATCGTTCCGGCCCCAAAGGTGGCACGTTCCCTACCGAAACCATCACGCTTGTTGTGAGAAGCTCTGGTTTGTGAGAAGCTTGTACCCAAACCTGCCCAAATTGGACACAAATTTTACCACAGCATGTTGATGCCGCTCCATGATAGCATGCCAGGTTTCATGAATTTGAGACAAGTTTTGGATTTACAAGAAATTAAAAGCCATGTATCTCAATGTTTGCGGCCGAGTGACGGTGGCAGGGTGTGTGACATTCATTCCCATTTCTTGCATGGGACCTAAGCATGCAACCAAGGACACATATTTGATTTTTCAACCAGTTTATATGCACTGGAGCATGTGCATGTAGTTCAAATTAGAATTATGCGCATAAAATGCCTGGAAAACCAAGTTAATGTATAAAAACGTCCAAACGAACCCTGAATAATTCCAATTTTTTTGACGACACACCTATAGTTGCATGTTCACTGCAAATAAAAGTTCTAACAATTCAAACACCATCCTTTATAGCTGTGACCCCATTACGTAATTCAAATCAAGACGATAAATCAAGTAGATCGCACACAGTTTATTATCACCAACCGTGTGAGATGCAGAGCACCATCGGTGTATAGTACGCCTATGGCTCACGTGTGAAGGTGCATCGGCTACAGTCCACAGCCGGCGTATCAAGCACACTAGCTCACTCCCCAAATATCATTTCACTGTTCATCCGTCACCGGTGAAAGATGGGTATGTGGACCCACGTCGTGAGGGCAACCTCGGCAGCCCACTCCGGCGAGAGCGCGGCCGCAACCGCCAGGTGCGTGCTAACAAGCTTCGTGAGGGCGACCGTAGTCTGCTTCCGGGCGGCCAAGACATCTTAAACGGCCGCTGTTACTTCTCAGGCGGTGCCAGCAGCATCTGCCTCGGGGATAGCAACTGGCAAGAGCGGCACAATAGCTGTCTGTTCCACAGTGGCGGCCTTAGCCCTGATGGAGGCCGCCCGCTACCATGTCGAGGCCGTCGATTCCCAACTCGTGGCGGTCACCGCACAAATCGAACGAAGCTTCTTCGGCAAGGGTCGGCTATCCACGGCCGAAGAGCTGGCGATCGCCAAGAGAGTTCGAGCAGCCGTCCGTTCCTGCGCAGCATACCTTGCCACGACAGAGCTCGCCAGAGCCCAGATCACGGCCGCCCATGCCTAGCTCATGGCGGCCTATGACAAAGATATGGAGGACACGGATGGCGAGATGCTTGCCGAGTATGGTGAAATTGATGCCATGGAGCCCCTTCCCCTGGAGACCGTTGGGCGCGAGCTGGACATGGAGGCGGCGGCGGAGATCGACGAGCACAAGCCATAGTAGTACTCTTTGTTTTGTTTAATTAAGAGTGCCGGTCTTTAATTTGTTAGAGTAATGTTTAGGTCAGCTAACTCTGTTTAATTGCTGAACTTGCTCGATTAAGAAGTTAGTCTCATTTGTGTACCCAAATTATGCAATGACGTGGATGACCACTGTAACCATGGAAATTCGAACCAAAATGTTTCACGTTCAAACTCAACACACACGGGTTAAGCTAACTGAATCGTTTGTGATGTTCACATATCCTACACAGTTCTGAATATGGGACCGTGTCTGATGACACTTTGCACGCCAGTTTTTTCGCTGAAGCGATTCCAAATTTTCAGCTTCCACGGAAATATCTACCTCCCCGCCCCCTCCCCCTTACCAAAAGCCACATGTCCCCTCTTTCCGCCTTCCTTTCTAAGTTGAAACCTTCACTCCTTGCTTGCAGCGCCACCTCCTCGTTAGCAACCCTCCTTCGTGCTGCTCGGCCTCGCCTATCCAGGCAGGTAATCCACACCCGACCCCCATCCTCCACCTCCTTACACATCCCACATGCCCCGACCCCCGGCGTGAGCGCGACACCTTCCACCCAAATCACCGACCCCTCCACCAAATAAGCGCCGCCCTAAGCCATGGTGCACGTAGTATAGCCAGGATCTCAAGGAGCATTTGACAGCGGAGAAGC
The DNA here is from genome assembly GCA_021605205.1 of Aegilops longissima. Taxonomy (NCBI): domain Eukaryota; kingdom Viridiplantae; phylum Streptophyta; class Magnoliopsida; order Poales; family Poaceae; genus Aegilops; species Aegilops longissima. The sequence goes on along the minus strand of CM038679.1, from coordinate 326,296,284 downwards.
AAATCGCCGCCGCACGCGCGGATGAGGTCGTGATGGCTGCCATTTGTGCCGACCCCCAGATCTTGGAGGAGCACCTCACCGTCGAGGCCTGTGATGCCCTCGATTCAATCGTACACTAATCATGCACGCAAATGTGTACGATCAAGATCAAGGACTCACAGGAAGATATCACAACACAACGCTACAAATAAAATAAGTCATACAAGCATCATAATACAAGCCAGGGGCCTCGAGGGCTCGAATACAAGTGCTCGATCATAGACGAGTCAGCGGAAGCAACAATATCTGAGTACAGACATAAGTTAAACAAGTTTGCCTTAAGAAGGCTAGCACAAACTGGGATACATATCGAAAGAGGCGCAGGCCTCCTGCCTGGGATCCTCCTAACTACTCCTGGTCGTCGTCAGCGGGCTGCACGTAGTAGTAGGCACCTCCAGTGTAGTAGTCGTCATCGACGGTGGCGTCTGGCTCCTGGATTCCATCGTCTGGTTGCAGCAATCGAGTAGAGGTAGGGGGAAAAGGGGGAACAATGCAACCGTGAGTACTCATCCAAAGTACTCGCAAGCAAGGAACTACACTACATATGCATGGATATATGTGTAAAGGGGCCATATCAGTGGACTGAACTGCAGAATGCCAGAATAAGAGGGGGATAGCTAGTCCTATCGAAGACTACGCTTCTGGTCACCTGTCTTGCAACAGGTAGAAGAGGGCAGGTTGAAGTCCTCCAAGTAACATCACATAGCAATAATCCTACCCGCGATCCCTCCTCGTATCCACGAGAGAGTGACCACCGTTGTATCCGCACTTGGAAGGGTGTGTTTTATCAAGTATCCGGTTCTAGTTGTCATAAGCTCAAGGTACAACTCCAAGTCGTCTTGTTACCGAAGATCACGGCTATTCAATAGATTAACTTCCTGGGGTGCACCATCTTACCCAAAGATGCTTGATCCCATTTGGCCGGACACACTTTCTGGGTCATGCCCGCCATGGAAGATCAACACGCCGCAGCCCTACCTAGGCTCAACAGAGAGGCCAACACGCCGGTCTAAACCTAAGCGCGCAGGGGTCTGGGCCCATCGCCCTGAGCACACCTGCACGTTGCGTACGCGGCCGGAAGCAAACCTAGCCTAGTGGCGTTCCAGTCCAATCCGGCGCGCACCGCTCAGTCGCTAGCGTCACGAAGTGCTTCGGCTGATACCACGACGCAGGGATACCCATAACTACTCCCGCGTAGATGGTTAGTGCATATAGGCTCGTAGCCAACTCAGATCAAATGCCAAGATCTCGTTAAGCGTGTTAAGTATCCGCGAACGCCGAACAGGGCCAGGCCCACCTCTCTCCTAGGCGGTCTCAACCTGCCTGCCGCTCCGCCTCAAAGATCCACTCATGGTGCTCCACCACCGACCCGACTTTAGTCTCCACATGTATCAAGTATAAAGTATATAGTATATACCGTGATCACCTCCCGAGTGATCACGGCCCGATAGTATAGCACGGCAGACGGACAAGAATGTAGGGCCACAGATGAAAGTGCTAGCATCCTATACTAAGCATATAGGATTGCGGTAAGGTAACAACAAGAGTAACAAGGACAAAGCTATGCATCGGGATAGGTATAACGAAAGCGAGAACATGCTACACTACTCTAATGCAAGCGGTATAGAGTAGAATAGGCGATATCTGGTGATCAAGGGGGCTTGCCTGGTTGCTCCGGCAAGAGAGAGGGGTCACAAACACCGTAGTCGAACCGGGCAGCAGCAGCGTTGGTCTCAGTAGTCTACTGAGAGAAGAGGGGAAGAAACAATGAATACCATGCAAACAGATGCATATCGATGCATGACATGACAAGTAACGATGCTAGGCGTGCCCTAACGTGGTATGAGGTGGTACTGTTAAGGGGAAACATACGGGAAAATATCCCTGTGTTTCGTGTTTTTAAGCAGAAGCGATTTGAGGGGGAAAGTTGCGAGTTCGATAGGTTAGGGGTGTGTGGCGGACGAACGGATCGCGTATCCGGATTCGCCTCGCTGCTCGAGCAACTTTCATGTTGAAAATATTTTAATCCGAGTTACGGATTAAAAGATATGATTTTCTAAGGATTTTATTAATTTCTGGAATTTAATTAATTATTTAATTAATTTGAAAAACAGATTAATGACATCAGCATGATGTCATGCTGACATCAGCAGTCAACAGAGTTGACTTGGTCAACCTGACAGGTGGGTCCCGTTTGTCATTGACAGTGCTCCACTAAACATGATTAATTAGCTTAACTAGGTTATTAGGTTAACTAAACAGAATTAATTAATTTATAAAATACAATTATGACATCAGCATGATGTCAGCATGATGTCATCGGTCAACGCTGACCGTTGACCGATCAAACTATCGGGTGGGTCCCCTCTGTCATTGTCACGTTATCCTAATTAACCTATTAATTAGTTTAATTAGTTAATCAGGTTAACTAATGTTTAATTTGATTAATTAAACCTGATCAATTAAGTTAATTAATTATCTAATTAATTAATTAATATACATTTTTTATTCTAATTTCTCCCGGGTGTGGGCCCCGGCGTTCAGTGGCACAGGGGCCAAACGGGGCGGGTAAACGGGCGCCATGAAAGCCAAATTAATGGGCGCGAGTGTCTTGGTATTTGGCGCTGAGCGCACCGACACCACGGCGAGGTTTCGTCGGCCGCCGCTTCGGCGACAACAGAATCGGTAGCGTGAGGGGCGGGCGAAGCGCGATCGCGGCGCATGGCCAAGCGTCGAAGCGCGCGTAGGGTAATGGCGACGCAGGCTGGGCGCAGTCGTGGTCGCGGTGACCGAGCCCACCGGCCGGAGAACGGACGGCGCGTATGGTGGCCTACGGCGGTGAATCGAGGAGGGGGAGAGGGGGAGTAGCCACGGGAGCTCATCCCGGAGCTGTTGGCGTGCTCAGACGCGTCGGAGGCGACCGGAGTGTGTAGATCGAGCGGCGACGTGGTCGGAGGGGATGAATCGAGGGCGCGCGATCATGGCAGTGAGCCGCACGGGAGCGGGAGGGGCCGGGCGGATTTGCCCAGGCAGGCGCGTCTGACGGTGGCGCCGAGCACGTTGACCGCCAAGGGGAGGGCGACGACCGAGGCGCCTAGGGGAGAGGGGAGCGAAGGGGGGGGCTAACGGGTTCGAGGGGTTCGGGGCAGCGGGCTCGGGCGGCCGGGAAGACCGGCGAGGAGGAGGGCGAGGCGGCGGCGCCGGCGGCGGCTTAGGCTCGGCGGCGACGAGGCGAGGTGGTCGGGGTTGACGGGATCGGGGCCGATCCCGATCCAGATCGGTGGGGGGGAGGAGAGGGGCGAGTGGGTGGAGTGGGGTGTCGGTGGGGGTCGTGGGTGGACCGAGGGGATAAGGGGAGGCCAGCTGGGCCAGTGGGCTTGGCCCAGTTGGGCCTGTGGTCGGCCTGGCTAGCTGGGCCGCGGTCCAGCAGGGGAGGGGTGCTTCTCCTTCCTTTTCTTTTTTTTATGCTAGTTTAGTTTTTTTTTGTATTTTCTTTTCTTTTATTTATTTACTTTTCTGTTTTAATTGATTTAAACATATTTAGGCATTTTATAAAAGTGGGTTTGTTGCACCATAATTAACTTTGTAATATTTGACAAACCCCGAACATTTTAGTTTTAATTTTTTTTGAAAACTTTTATTGCCATCATAAATTTGAATTGAATTTCGAAACAGTTTTGATTTAACCCGTGATTAACTACAGTGACAGAGGTGACGTGGCACCATCAACATGAGATTACTGTAGCATGATTATCCGGGCGTTACAAATCTCCTCCACTACAAGAAATCTCGTCCCGAGATTTAGGAGGTAGAAGGAAAGAGTGCGGGGTATTCATCACGAAGACGATCCTCGCGTTCCTGGTGGCTTCGTCTTGAGTGATTCACCATTTGGACTTTGAGGAACTTGATCGCCTTCGGCGTGTGCGGCGTTCAGCTTGGTCGAGAATGCGGACCGGATGCTCTTTATAGGAGAGGTCCTATTGCAATTCGAGCACTTCATGGTCCACTGCTCGGATTGGGTCCTTGAAGCAGCGTCGGAGTTGTGACACGTGGAACACATTGTGAACCTGAGAAAGGTTCGATGGAAGCTCCAGTTGATATGCCACTTTTCCACGCCTTTCCAGAATAGTGAATGGCCAATATAGCGAGGAGCTAGCTTGCCCTTGATCCCGAAGCGGTGAGCACCCTTCATTGGTGTAACGCGAAGATAGGCCTTTTCGCTAGGTTGATAGACCATGTCTTTATGATGACGGTCATAATTACTCTTTTGACGTGACTGAGCAGTCTTGAGATTCTCGCAAATAATGCGGACTTGTTCTTCGGCATGTTGGATAATATCTGGACCGAAGAGTGGACGTTCCCCAGTTTCTTACCAGTTCAGAGGGGTTCGGCACTTTCGTCCATATAACACTTCGAAGGGGGCCATCTTCAGAATAGCTTGATAGCTATTATTATAAGAGAACTCAGCATACGGGAGAGATTCCTCCCATTTCTTGCCGAAGGAAATAACACAAGCTCGAAGCATGTCTTCGAGAATTTGGTTGACACGTTCAACTTGCCCTTGTGATCATGGATGAAACGCAGATCTTGAAAGATAAGTGAGTCCCCATAGCTTCTTGAAAACTTGCCCGAATCTTGAAGTGAATAAGCTGCCACGGTCCGAACGATAACCAATGGAATACCGTGAAGTGAAACAATTACGGACATATAGAGAGTTGCAAGCTGACTAGCGATGATCGTTTCTTTGACCGCCGAAAATGTGCAACTTTAGAAAGACGGTCAATGACGACAAGAATAGCATCATTACCTTTCTGCGACTTGGGAAATCCAAAGGCGAAGTCCATTTCAACATGGTCCCATTTCCATTCAGGAATAGAGATAGGTTGCAGAGTTCCAAAGAGGCCTTTGATGTTCTGCTTTGATCTGACGGCAAACGCCACATTCAACAACATAGCGAGCAATGTCTTGCTTCAGATTAGACCACCGAATCTCGGCGAATGTCTTGGTACATCTTCATACTACCAGGATGGATACATAGAGGCGTATCATGAGCTTCTTTCATAACCTCCCGAGTCATATTCAGGTTTTCCTTCTTACACGGCACCACTAGGCGGCCTTTGAAGTACAAGGCGCCATCATCAAGAATAGTGAAGAATGAGGATTTCCTTCTTTGAGGTCGCGCTTAATCTTGTAGACTTCAGAGTCATATCCTGCATTGTCTTGATGGAGCTCACGAGATCGGGTTCGACAACCAGGGTATAGAGGAACCACGGGAAACAACACGGAGATTCATCTTGCGGAACTCGGAGGAGGGGAGCGAGTGCACCGGAGGAACAATATGGACGTTCAGCTTTCTGAATTCTTCAACAGTGAGGGCTGAACTTTGTGAACTGAAGGTGGTTGCAGAAGACTTGCGGCTCAAGGCATCAGCCATTACATTAGCCTTGCTCGTGTATAGGAAATACCCAAATCAAAGTCTGCAATGTCTCCATCCATCTCTGCCGACGGAGGTTCAGGTCTGGCTGAGTAAACAGATACTTCAGACTTTGGTGGTCAGTGAAGATCTTGCAACGATTACAGAGAAGGTAATGCCGCCACTGCTTCAGTGCATGAATGACAGCAGCAAGCTCGAGGTCGTGAACTGGGTAGTTCTCTTCGTGAGGGCGTAATTGTCGAGAGGGATAAGCAACCACTTTGCGCTCTTGCATTAGGAAACAGCCTAATCCTTGACGGGAAGCGTCGCGATAAATGACGAAGTCCTTCTTAGTATCGGGAGGAGCTAGCATCGGGCGAAGTCAACTTGTCTTTGAGTGCCTGGAAACTTTCCTGACATTTATCTGTCCATTGGAACTTGACGCCCTTATGCAATAGGTTAGTCAGAGGCCTGGCAATCTTGGAGAAGTTCTCGACGAATCAACGGCAATAGCTGGCGAGACCGAGAAAACTTCTGACTTGCTTGACATTCTTCGGAGGAGTCCAATCGAGAATAGCTTGAACTCGTTCAGGGTTGACGGCAATACCATCCTTAGAGATGACATGCCCAAGATAGGTTACTTCGGGAAGCCAGAATTCACATTTGGAGAACTTGGCATAAAGTTGATGCTCTCGTAGCTTTTCCAGCACAAGACGAAGATGTTCAGCATGCTCTTCTTCGTTCTTAGAAAATACCAGGATATCATCCAGATAAACCACGACGAACTTGTCGAGGTAATCCATGAATATATAGTTCATCGAGCAGAGAAGGTGGCTGGAGCATTGGTTAAGCCGAAGGACATGACGGTGTACTCGTATGAACCATAACGAGTCACAAAGGCGGTCTTGGGGATATCCTCCTCACGAACACGGATCTGGTGGTAACCCAACCTCAAGTCGAGTTTAGAGAACACTGATGAACCAGCCAGTTGATCATACAGATCATTGATCCGAGGAAGAGGATACTTATTCTGAATGGTAGCTTGATTTATAGGACGGTAGTCTTGGACCAATCGGTTTATCCCATCCTTCTTCTTGACAAAGAGAGAAGGTGCTCCCCAAGGAGAGCAACTTGGGCGAATGAAACCACTTCGAAGAGATTTGTCGATTTCCTCCTTGAGCTCAAGGAGTTCATGCGGCGGCATCTTGTAGGGTCGCTTGGCTATAGGAGTGGTGCCTGGTTTCAAGTCGATGACGAATTCGACAGCTCTAGCAGGGGGAATCCCTGGAAGTTCTTCAGGAAAGACGTCCTGGAAATCGCGAACGACAGGAATGTTTTCAATGCCCTCGAGGGGTGCGGCGTTCAATGCATTCAATGCATAGAGCCTTGCCTCGGCATCCTGAACCAGACGAGCATTGTAGCTTATTATTTCATCAGAAGGGTGTAGCAGATGGACGGTCTTAGTGGCGCAAACGATTGAAGCAGTATGCGCTTTCAACCAATCCATCCCCAAAATGAGGTCGATGTTAGACGTCTTCAGGATAATGGGTGAGGCATAGAATTCCAGCCCTTCGATTTCCACGGGACGTCGGCGCCAACCATGGAGGTTTGACATATTCCCAAGGGGTTTTACCACTACCAAGAGTTCATCTCCTCACACTTAACGTCGTGCTTGTATGCAAAATCTTCCGACATGAATGAATGTGATGCTCTGAATCGAATAAAATGATGCAGTCTTGAATTTACGAGGAGTGTACCCATCACAGTAGCAGGCTGGTCTTGAGCTTCGTTCAGATCAACGTGGTTGGCATGAACTCGACCATAAGGCTTGGCATTGTTGTTGCGGGGTTGGTTGCTTCCACGGCCAGTCGCTGGAAGGGCCAGCTGATTCTGGTTCTGGTTGCATTCTCTAGCACGGTGCCCTGGTAGACCACACCTGAAGCACAAACCATTATTGGGAGTGGGAACATGAGCTTGGGGTGGTGGAGCTGGGAGCTTTGGCTGCCTAGCTGGAGTAGGAAGACGAGGTGCAACATAGCTCTGCCTTGGAGCAGGTGCATTCGGCTGGTACATGCTGTTGGGAATCCATATCTTACGTTTCTGCGAGGACGGGCCCAAAGATGAGCCCGTGTCACGGTTGCGCCTGTTAGAGCTCTGGTATTCCTGCAGACCAGTTTCGACATTGATAGCCTTGTTCACCAAGGTGGCATAATCAGCAAAGTCGTGCACTAGAAGTGCGAGCTTGATGTCAGCTTGAAGGCCGTCACGGAACTTCTCCTGTCTGCGTGCATCAGTTGCAATATCCTCCTCAGCATAGCGAGACAAGTCCAGAAACTCTCGCTGATAAGCTTCAACAGTCTTGTTGCCTTGGGTGAGGTTGCGGAACTCACGCTTCTTCCGGTCCATGACTCCTTGAGGGATGAAGCGGGCATGGAAAGCAGCTTGGAAGTCTGGCGGTGATGATTGTTCCAAGCTGGCGAGAATCGCTGTGGCTGTCCCACCATTGAGCTGCGGGTCCCTTCAGAAGAAGGAAGCAAAAGTGACATAGCTGGCAGGGGCTACATCAGCAGACTCCATCTCATAGGTGATGTCACGGAGCCAGTCATCAGCATCCAGCGGCTGGGTTGAGTTGCGGTACACACTTGGGTTGAGGCGTATGAAATCCTGCAGAGTTGTTGTGTTTGGCTGCTGGTTCATATTGGGGCGAGGAAACTGAGCCATCATGTTCTCCATGAACTGGCGATTCATCTCAAGCTGTTGGATCATACCAACCATGTACTCAGGCGGTGGTGGGAAGTTGCCACCACGACCACGACCAGCTGGTCTAACCATCCTGCTAATATATAACAGGGGTAGTTCAGCATTTGAGAAATTAGGGAAAGGACAAGAATCATTCATGATGAAACATGCATAATGAAAGCAGCACGATAGAAACTACATAGTAGTCGGCATATCTTACAAAAGGGGTCATGCATAGAGTCCGGTACACAGAGTTCAGTACATAGACTAAGACATCATAGGCGGCACGCAGCTCATGACTAATGCATCTAACACTAACAAGCAGGCCTACATCAGTCCCACGCGGCATCTGCGGAGGTAGTCTGTAGCTGAAAGCTGGTAGTGTGGCAGCGGATAGTCCTCCACGTCGGTGACACAGGGGCATGGATACTCGTGCGAACCCGACGACCAAGTGGCGAAGAGGACCAAGTGCGGAGAGTAGCCTCCACCTCGCCAACCGACACCACAGGGCATCACGGTCTGGCTGGGTAGATCACGAGCACGCGCAGCTCTGGATCGGACAAAGGGTGCAACAGCGTCGAGCACGGTAAAGGTGCTTGACGGGTGATGTACAACTCGTGGCGAAGAGCTCGGTTAGCTCGATCCAGCCCATCGACATGCGTAACAAGGTTACGATGGTAGAAGGCTCTCTGGTGACAATGGAGTAGGCAGCGGTGTAGTATCCTCCTCACCAACATCGACGCGATAGCAATGTGCACGAAGGGGAGGTGTCCAACTCCGATACTCTCAGCGAAGGCGTGTCGAGCAGCATAAGCAGCATCATGGACTGCCATATCGATAGTCACCCCAACACCATGTGCGGTGTGCAGACAAGAGTGGAGTCATACTCCCGAGAGTAGAGGTGGACGATGGCTCGGTCTGCTCTGGTTAAAGTCTGGTACTCCTCAAAGGCGGTGTACTCGGGGTGCCAGCGATAACTCAGATAGGTCATCATCTCTGCTAGCACCGCAGGTGATCCCGAGGCACCAATGGCCGTCGTGTGGCGCACGACCTGCCTCGTGGGTTCCATCTGAAAACAAAGATGTTTCAAAGGAGTCAAATGACAGTGTGGAAATTGATCAAAATACAATTCCAAGAAATAACTATGGCTTTATCCAACTTTGGGGTGAATGTGGTCACGGGATCCTAGTGTTAGTTAGTAAATTTGTTTAACCCGAGTAGAAGAGAGTTCAGAGTCCCAGAGTAAAGGTCGAGGAGTAAAAGATCCTAGTACCACCCGATGGCGGCGTGGGCCGTAAGGCTCACAGCCAAGTTAGTAAAAGTTTTTGCAATGTCTAGACTCGACTTGACCAAGGAGTGTGGAAGGAATTCCTACAGGCGATGGGCTCGATACCAACTTGTGGCGCCTCGATTCAATCCTACACTAATCATGCACGCAAATGTGTGCGATCAAGATCAAGGACTCACGGAAGATATCACAACACAACTCTACAAATAAAATAAGTCATACAAGCATCATAATACAAGCCGGGGCCTCGAGGGCTCGAATACAAGTGCTCGATCATAGGCGAGTCAGTGGAAGCAACAATATCTGAGTACGGACATAAGTTAAACAAGTTTGCCTTAAGAAGGCTAGCACAAAGCGGGATACTGATCGAAGAGGCGCAGGCCTCCTGCACTGGATCCTCCTAACTACTCACAGGTCGCCGTCGGCGGGCTGCACGTAGTAGTAGGCACCTCCGATGTAGTAGTCGCCATCGACGGTGGCGTCGCTCTGGGCTCCATCGTGCAGTTGCAGCAATCGAGTAGAGGTAGGGGGAAAAGGGGGAACAATGCAACCGTGAGTACTCATCCAAAGTACTCGCAAGCAAGGAACTACACTACATATGCATGGATATATGTGTAAAGGAGCCATATCAGTGGACTGAACTGCAGAATGCCAGAATAAGAGGGGGATAGCTAGTCCTATCGAAGACTACGCTTCGGTCACTGTCTTGCAACAGTAGAAGAGGGCAGGTTGAAGTCCTCCAAGTAACATCACATAGCAATAATCCTACCCGCGATCCCTCCTCGTATCCACGAGAGAGGCGACCACCGTTGTATCGGCACTTGGAAGGGTGTGTTTTATCAAGTATCCGGTTCTAGTTGTCATAAGCTCAAGGTACAACTCCAAGTCGTCCTGTTACCGAAGATCACGCCTATTCGAATAGATTAACTTCCCTGCAGGGGTGCACCATCTTACCCAGCACGCTTGATCCCATTTGGCCGGACACACTTTCCTGGGTCATGCCCGGCCGCGGAAGATCAACACGTCGCAGCCCTACCTAGGCTCAACAGAGAGGCCAAGACGCGGGTCTAAACCTAAGCGCCAGCAGTGCAGGCCCATCGCCTGAGCACACACAGACATTGCGTCTGTGGCGGAAGCAGACCTAGCCTAGTGGCGTTCAGTCCAATCCGGCATGCGCCGCTCGATCGTGGCGTCACGAAGTGCCGGTGATACCACGGCGCGGGATACCCATAACTACTCCCGCGTAGATGGTTAGTGCGTATAGGCTCATAGCCAACTCAGATCAAATACCAAGATCTCGTTAAGCGTGTTAAGTATCCGCGAGCGCCGAGCAGGCCAGCCCACCTCTCTCTAGGCGGTCTCAACCTGCCTGTCGCTCCGCCTCAAAGATCCACTCATGGGTGCTCCACCACCCGACCCGACTTTAGTCTCCACATGTATCTTGTATAAAGTATATAGTATATACCGTGATCACCTCCCGAGTGATCACGGCCCGATAGTATAGCACGGCAGACGGACAAGAATGTAGGGCCACAGATGAAAGTGCTAGCATCCTATACTAAGCATATAGGATTGCGGTAAGGTAACAACAGAGTAACAAGGACAAAGGCTATGCATCGGGATAGGTATAACAGAAGCGAGAACATGCTACACTACTCTAATGCAAGCAAGATAGAGTAGAATAGGTGATATCTGGTGATCAAGGGGGGCTTGCCTGTTGCTCGGCAAGAGAGAGGGGTCGTCAACACCGTAGTTGAACTGGGCAGCGGCAGCAGCGTCGGTCTCGTAGTCTACGGAGAGAAGAGGGGAAGAAACAATGAATACCATGCAAGCAGATGCATATCGATGCATGACATGACAAATACCGATGCTAGGCGTGCCCTAACGTGGTATGAGGTGGTACGGTTAAGAAACATCCGGAAAATATCCCGGTGTTTACGTGTTTTCAGCGAGGAGGCGGAGGGGAAAGTTGCGAGTTCGATAGGTTAGGGGTGTGTGGCGGACGAGCGGACTGCGTATCCGGATTCGTCTCGTCGTTCGAGCAACTTTCATGTTGAAAATATTTTAATCCGAAGTTACGGTTAAAAGATATGATTTTCTAAAGATTTTATTAATTTCTGGAATTTAATTAATTATTTAATTAATTTGAAAAACAGATTAATGACATCAGATGATGTCATCTTGACATCAACAATCAACGAGTTGACTTGGTCAACTGACGATGTGGGTCCCGTTTGTCATTGACGATGCTCCACTAAACATGATTAATTAGCTTAACTAGGTTATTAGGTTAACTAAACAGAATTAATTAATTTATAAAATACAATTATGACATCAGCATGATGTCAGCATGATGTCATCGGTCAACGCTGACCGTTGACCGATCAAACTGTCGGGTGGGTCCCCTCTGTCATTGTCACGTTATCCTAATTAACCTATTAATTAGTTTAATTAGTTAATCAGGTTAACTAATGTTTAATTTGATTAATTAAACCTGATCAATTAAGTTAATTAATTATCTAATTAATTAATTAATATACATTTTATTCTAATTTCTCCCGTGTGAGCCCGGCGTTGATGTACACAGGGGCCAAGCAGGCGGTAACGTAAGTAGCATGGCGAGCGCCAAATCGAATAAGCGCGGTGTCTGGTATTTGGGCGCACCGACAGCCACCAGCGAGGCTCGTCGGCCCGGCCGTTCAGCGACAAGAACCGGTCTGGCGGGCGCGTCGAAGCGGCGCATCACCTGGCAACTAAGGCGTCGAAGCGCCTACGGTAGGGTAATGGCGACGCAGGCTGGGCGCAGTCGTGGTCGCGGTGACCGAGCCCACCGGCCGGAGAACGGACGGCACGTATGGTGGCCTACGGCGGTGAATCGAGGAGGGAGAGAGGGGGAGTAGCCATGGGAGCTCATCCCGGAGCTGTTGGCGTGCTCAGACGCGTCGGAGGCGACCGGAGTGTGTAGATCGGCGGCGACGTGGTGGAGGATGGATCGGCGGCGGCGACATCACGGCGGGAAGCCGCACGGGAGCGGGAGGGGCCGGGCGGATTGGCCCAGCAGCAGGCGCTTCGACGGTGGTGCGGGCGCGTCGACCGCCAGCGGAGGGCGACGACCGAGGCGTCTAGGGGGAGAGGGGAGCGAAGGGGGGCTCACGGGGTTCGTAGGGGTTGGGGCAGCGGGCTCGGGGGCGGCCGGGGAAGACCGGCGAGGAGGAGGGCGAGGAGGCGGCGCTCGGCGGCGACGAGGCTGGCGGCGGCGAGGCGAGTGGTCGGGTCGGCGGGATCGGGGCGATCCCGATCCAGATCGGTGGGGGAGGAGAGGCGAGTGGGTGGAGTGGGGTGTCGGTGGGGGTCGTGGGTGGACCGAGGGATAAGGGAGGCCGGGTGGGCAGGTGGGCTTGGCCAGTTGGGCTGTGGCCGGCCTGGCTAGGCTGGCCATTGTCCAGCAGGGAGGGGGCTTCTCTTTCCTTTTCTTTTTATGCTAGTTTAGTTTTTTTTTCTTTTGTATTTTCTTTTCTTTTATTTATTTACTTTTCTGTTTTAATTCATTTAAACATATTTAGGCATTTTATAAAAATGGGTTTGTTGCACCATAATTAACTTTGTAATATTTGACAACCCCCGAACATTTTAGTTTTAGTTTTTTTGAAAACTTTTATTGCCATCATAAATTTGAATTGAATTTCGAAACAGTTTTGATTTAACCCGTGATTAACTACAGTGACAGAGGTGACGTGGCACCATCAACGTGAGATTACTGTAGCATGATTATCCGGGCGTCACAAGGCCACCGTTGCCTCCTCGCGCACCGACGGCGCGACATGGTTGGCTGCTTTAAACGACAGTTCATGGTGTTTACTCGAGGCCATCGTCGGTGCCTTCGACGAAGACTAAGAGGTATTGAAGTTGATAAATCTATAGTAGATTCTATTGAAAAGATGTCGTGTCCTAAAGATATCAAAGGTATAAGAAGTTTTCTTGGTCATGCTAGTTTCTATAGAAGGTTTATGAAAGACTTCTCTAAAATTTCCAGGCCTCTCACTAATCTCTTGCAAAAGGATGTTTCGTTTGTGTTTGATGATGATTGTGTAGAAGCATTTGAAATACTTAAGAAAGCCTTGATTTCTGCACCTATTATTCAGCCACCTGATTGGAACTTGCCTTTTGACATCATGTGTGATGCTAGTCATTATGCTATTGGTGCTATTCTAGCACAAAGAGTTGATAAGAAATTGAATGTTATTCAGTATGCTAGTAAAACTCTAGATAGTGCCCAGAGAAATTATGCTACTACTGAAAAAGAATTTTTAGCAGTTGTTTTTTCTTGTGATAAGTTTAGACCTTATATTGTTGATTCAAAAGTAACTGTTCACACTGATCATGCTGCTATTAAATATCTTATGGAAAAGAAAGATGCTAAACCTAGACTTATTAGATTGGTTCTCTTTCTACAAGAATTTGATTTGCATATTATTGATAGAAAGGGAGCTGAGAACCCCGTTGCAGACAACTTGTCTAGGTTAGAAAATTTTCTTGACGACCCACTACCTATAGATGATAGCTTTCCTGATGAACAATTAGCTGTCATAAATGCTTCTCATAATACTCATTGGTATGCTGATTATGATAATTATATTGTTGCTAAATTTATACCACCTAGTTTCACATATTAGCAAAACAAAAAAATCTATGATTGAAGACATTACTTTTGGGATGATCCACACCTTTATAAAGGAGTAGATGGTGTTATTAGACGTTGTGTACCTGAGCATGAACAGGAACAGATCCTACGCAAGTGCCACTCTTAGTCTTACGGAGGATACCACACTGGAGATAGAACTGCACGTAAGGTATTGCAATCTGGTTTTTATTGGCCTACTCTCTTCAAGGATGCTCGTAAGTTTGTCTTGTCTTGTGATGAATGCCGAAGGATTGGTAATCTTAGTAGATGTCAGGAAATTCCTATGAATTATTCGCTCGTTATTGAACCATTTGATGTTTGGGGCTTTGATTATATGGGACCTTTTCCTTCCTCTAATGGGTATACACATATTTTAGTTGCTGTTGATTACGTTACTAAGTGGGTAGAATCTATTCCAACTAGTAGTGCTGATCATAAGACTTCTATTAAGATGCTTAAAGAAGTTATTTTTATGAGGTTTGGAGTCCCTAGATATTTAATGACTGATGGTGGCTCACATTTTATTCATGGTGCTTTCCGTAAAATGCTTGCTAAATATGATGTTAACCATATAATTGCATCTCCATATCATGCTCAGTCTAGTGGTCAAGTAGAATTGAGCAATAGAGAGATTAAATTGATTTTGCAAAAGACTGTTAATAGATCTAGAAAGAATAGGTCTAAGAAACTTGATGATGCTTTGTGGGCTTATAGAACTGCTTATAAGAATCCTATGGGTATGTCTCCATATAAAATGATTTACGGAAAAGCATGTCATTTACCTCTTGAACTAGAACATAAGGTATATTGGGCTATTAAAGAGCTCAACTATGATTTCAAACTTGCCTGTGAGAAAAGGTTATTTGACATTAGCTCACTTGATGAATGGAGAACCCAAGCCTATGAGAATGCCATGTTATTTAAAGAAAAAGTTAAATGATGGCACGGCAAGAGGATATAAAAGAGTGAGTTTAATGTAGGTGAATATGTTTTGCTATATAACTCTCATTTAAGATTTTTTAAAGGAAAGCTTGTCTCTAAATGGGAAGGCCCTTACATTATCAAGGAGGTCTATCGTTCCAGTGCCATAAAAATCAACAACGTCGAAGGCACAAATCTGAAGGTGGTAAACGGTCAAAGAATCAAACATTATCTCTCAGATACTCCCATAAATGTTGAGACCAATATAATTAATACCGTAACGCCAGAGGAGTGCATAAGGGATACTTTCCAGAATGTTTCAGACTCTAAAAAGGAATAGATATGTGGTACGGTAACTAAACCGACTCCTAAACTTTTCCAATGATAATTTTTCTCTTTTTTGGAATATTTCAAAAAATAGGAAAATTAAAAGTAGTCCGAAAGATACACGAGGCCACCACAAGGGTGGACGGCGCGCCCTACCCCCATAGGTGCACCCCCCATCCTTGTGGCCACCTCGCGTGCCCTCCGGATTGCGTTTTCTTGCACCATACTTCTTACGGCCAGTAAAGATTCTTTATATAATCTCCCGAAGGTTTTGACCACTGTACCACAAAAAAATCCCATGTGTTTAGTTTTGAGTTGTTTCTGCAACACATTTGGAGCAAGATGTCTTCTCAAGAGTCAGTCGGGAAGAGTCGTGTATCTCACCCAACACCAAGCCCAAGAACATACAACGAAGCTAACCACTTTGGGCAAGCAACGGAGGAAGAGATGGAGGCAGACTTGAAAGGGTGGATGCCATGGAGGAGGATCAAGAAGTTACCTCTCGTCTTCAATCTGGATTCATGATGAAGGAACTTCAGAGATCAACAATACCAAATTCGATCATTCCTCCTAATGCTAGATTTCTCTCTTATGAAAACATGAAAAAGAGTTCTAGTTTTTCTCCCGCAGCTATGAAACATCCTTGGGTGATTGGATCTCTAGCCGTCATGGGAAGACTTCGCAAGGAAATAATGGATCTTAAGCAGCAAAATAATAAACTCGAGGAGGAGAATCGCATCCTGAGGGGCATCATCGCCAAGAATATCACATCACCACCCCCGAAGAAAGAGACATAAATAAATGGGTATGGGCAGTCCCCTTGGCAACTGCCAAGCTTGGGGGAGGTGCCCCAATATCGTATCACCATCATATCTTTATCTTTATCATTTTTCTTAGTTTGATCCTTTTGGTTATATCTTGATCTAGTAGAATAAAATTTTAGTATGATCTAGCTTGAGTTTTGTTTCGATCTCCCTCTATCTAATCGAGTCTGTGAGTTATATAATAAAGAGTAGTTTTGAGTTGAGGGCTTCGCTTTTTTGCTGTGATCTCGAGGGAATTAAATAAAAGAAAGAATAAAAATAATAAAAATATCATATATTTATCTTACGGGAAGTAATGACTTCACATATAAAGAGTATGATGAATAAAAGTTGTTGAGGGTGGACAAACATGGTTTTGGTCATTGTTGCAATTAATAGGAAGTAATAAAGAAAGAGAGGCTTCACATATAAATATACTATCTTGGACATCTATTGTAATTGTGAGCACTCATTAAAATATGACATGCTAATAGGTTATGTTTTCTTGTATCCGAATAGAAGTTATATTGTCATGGATCATCCAACATGTTGAGCTTGCCTTTCCCTCTCATGCTAGCCAAATTCTTTGCACCAAGTAGAGATACTACTTGTGCTTCCAAACATCCCTTAACCCAGTTTTCCCATGAGAGTCCACCATACCTAGCTATGGATCGTGTAAGATCCTTAAAGTAAGTTGTCATTGGTGCACGCAATAAAAATTTCTCTCTAAATATGTATGATCTATTAGTGTGAAGAAAATAAGCTTTATAAGAACTTGTGATATGGAAGAAATAAAAGCTACAGACGGCATAATAAAGGTCTTTATCAATTATCATAAGCGGCAATATCGTTCTTTTGCATTAAGATTTTGTGCATTCAACCATTAAAGTGCATGGCAACCTCTGCTTCCCTCTGCGAAGGGCCTATCTTTTACTTTTATATCCTACCCTTATACAAGAGTCATGGTGATCATCACCTTTCCCTTTTTGCACTTTTTCATTTGGCAAGCTCTACGTGTTGGAGAGATCCGGATATATATATATCCACTCGGATGTAGCTTTTCATCAAGTATTATTGTTGACGTTACCCTTGAGGTAAAAGGTTGGAGGGCGAAACTATAAGCTCCTATCTTTCTCTGTGTCCGATTGAAACTTTGTACCCATAGATATCGCGTGAGTGTTAGCAATTGCGAAAGATTGAATGATAGTTGAGTATGTGGACTTGCTGAAAAGCTCTTTTATTGACTCTTTCTGATGTTATGATAAATTGCAATTGCTTCAATAACTAAGATCATAGTTTGTTAGTTTTCAATGAAATTTCTAATTCATACTTTACCTTGTGAATGAAATGTTACTTTAGCATAAGAAATTACATGGCATTATATCTTGCTATTCTAAAGATGATCATGATGGCCTCATGTCCGTATTTTAGTTTATCTACACCTCTATCTCTAAACATGTGGACATATTTTTCGATATCAGCTTTCGCTTGAGGACAAGCGAGGTCTAAGCTTGGGGGAGTTGATACGTCCATTTTGCATCATGATTTTATATTGATATTTATTGCATTATGGGATGTTATTACACATTATATCACAATACATATGCCTTTTCATTCTTATTTTATAAGCTTTACATGAAGAAGGAGAATGCCGGCAGCTGGAATTCTGGACTAGAAAAGGAGAAAATATTAGAGACCTATTTTGCACAGCTCCAAAAGTCGTGAAACTTCACGGAGCATGTTTTTGGAATATATAAAAAATATTGGGCAAAGAAAATACCAGAGGGGGGCCACTAGCCCGCCACAAGGGTGGAGGGCGCGCCCCCTGTCCTTGTGGGCCCCCTGGCAGGCCTCTGACACCCATCTTCTGCTATATGGTGTGTTTTGACCTGGAAAAAATCAGAAGGAAGCTTTTGGGACGAAGCGCCACCGTCTCGAGCCGGAACCTGGGCAGAACCAATCTAGGGCTCCGGCGGTGCTATTCTACCGGGGAAACATCCCTCCGAGAGGGGGAAATCGAAGCCATCATCATCACCATCAATCCTCTCATCGAGGAAGGGCCAATCTCCATCAACATCTTCACCAGAACCATCTCCTCTCAAACCCTAGTTCATCTCTTGTATTCGATCTTGGTCCCATAACCTCAGATTGGTACTTGTGGGTTGCTACTAGTGTTGCTTACTCCTTGTAGTTGATGCTAGTTGGTTTATTCGGTGGAAGAGCACATGTTCATATCCTTAATGATAATTAATACTCCTCTGACTTTGAACATGAATATGCTTTGTGAGTAGTTATGTTTGTTAATGAGGAAACGGGAGAAGTCTTGTTATAAGTAATCATTAGAATTTGGTATTCGTTTGATATTTTGATGAGACGTATGTTGTCTTTCCTCTAGTGGTGTTATGTGTACGTTGACTACATGACACTTCACCATTATTTGGGCCTAGGGGAAGGCATTGGGAAGTAATAAGTAGATGATGGGTTGCTAGAGTGACAAAAGCTTAAACCCTAGTTTATGCGTCGCTTCATAAGGGGCTGATTTGGATCCATATGTTTCATGCTATGGTTAGGTTTACCTTAATTCCTCTTTCGTAGTTGCAGATGCTTGTGAGAGGGGTTAATCATAAGTTGGAGGCTTGTCCAAGGAAGGGAAGCACCCAAGCACCGGTCCACCCACATATAAAATTATCAAAGTAACGAACGCGATCATATGAGCCTGATGAACTCTAACTTGAAAAAAATTCCCATGTGTCCTCGGGAGCGCTTTGCATTATGTGAGAGTTTGTCCAGGCTTGTCCTTTGCTACAAAAAGGATTGGGCCACCTTACTGCACCTTGTTTACTTTTATTACTTGTTACCTGTTATGGTTTATCTTATCACAAAACTATCTGTTATCGATAATTTCAATGCTTGCAGACAATACCTTGCTGAAAACCGCTTGTCATTTCCTTCTTCTCCGCGTTGGATTCGACACTCTTACATATCGTAAGGACTACGATAGATCCCCTATACTTGTGGGTCATCACCCGTAGTGCCTGGACCATGGACGACCAAACTCCGGCCGCCGCCCCCGTGGTCGTTGTCGTTGTTCCGGTGACCCCGCGGCCCTTCTGTTGGGTCTGCTAGTTGCGGACGACAGCGAGCTACCTTCTGGTGGTCTCCAAGCATCCAACCGCCCTCTGTAGCGCAAGTCCGGCGAGCTTCCGACGGGGATTTTGTCGTCACTGGCCGAGCTCCGGCGAGTGCCGACGTGGCACTGTCATTAGTGAAGAAAATATGCCCTAGAGGCAATAATAAAGTTATTATTTATTTCCTTATATCATGATAAATGTTTATTATTCATGCTAGAATTGTATTAACCGGAAACATGATACATGTGTGAATACATAGACAAACAGAGTGTCACTAGTATGCCTCTACTTGACTAGCTCGTTAATCAAAGATGGTTATGTTTCCTAGCCATAGACAAAGAGTTGTTATTTGATTAACGGGATCACATCATTAGGAGAATGATGTGATTTACTTGACCCATTCCGTTAGCTTAGCACTTGATCGTTTAGTATGTTGCTATTGCTTTCTTCATGACTTATACATGTTCCTATGACTATGAGATTATGCAACTCCCGTTTACCGAAGGAACACTTTGTGCGCTACCAAACGTCACAACATAACTGGTGATTATAAAGGTGCTCTACAGGTTTGTCTGAAGGTCCTGATTGGGTTGGCGTATTTCGAGGTTAGGATTTGTCACTCCGCTTGTCTGAGAGGTATCTCTGGGCCCACTCGGCAATGCACATCAGTTAAGCCTTGCAAGCATCGCAACTAATGAGTTAGTTGCGGGATGATGTATTAACGAACGGGTAAAGAGACTTGTCGGTAACGAGATTGAACTAGCTATTGAGATAACGACGATCGAATCTCGGGCAAGTAACGTACCGATGACAAAGGGAACAACGTATGTTGTTATGCGGTTTGACCGATAAAGATCTTCGTAGAATATGTGGGAGCCAATATGACCATCCAGGTTCCGCTATTGGTTATTGACCGGAGGCGTGTCTCGATCATGTCTACATAGTCCTCGAACCCGTAGGGTCCGCAACAAAAGTTCGATGGCGGTTATATTATGAGTTTATGTGTTTTCATGTACGAAGGTTGTTGAGTCCGGATGTGATCACGGACAAGGCGAGGAGTCTTGAAATGGTCGAGGCGTAAATATCGATATATTGGACGACTATATTTGGATCTTGGAATGGTTACGGGTGAGATCGGGATATCTAGGAGCTCAGGAGGTTATCGGAACTCCCGGGAGGTATATGGGCCTTAATGGGCTTTAGTTGAAAGGAGGGGAAAGGAGCAAGGGAGGGGGCGCCCCACCAAGCCCAATCCGAATTGGGAGGGCCCCCCCCCTTCCTTCCTCCCGCATTCCTCTTCCTTCCCTCTCCCTCTCCAAATAGGAAAAAGGAGGAGTCCTACTCCCGATGGGAGTAGGACTCCCCCTTGGGCGCGCCTCCTCCCCTTGGCCGGCCCTCTTCTCCCCCCCTTTATATACGGAGGAGAGGGGCACCCCATAGACACAACAATTGATCTCTTGGATCTTTTAGCCGTGTCCGGTGCCCCTCTCCACTATAGTCCACCTCGATAATATCGTAGCAGTGCTTAGGCGAAGCCCTGCGTCGGTAGAACATCATCATCGTCACCACGCCGTCGTGCTGACAGAAATCTCCCTCAAAGCTCGGCTGGATCGGAGTTCGAGGGACGTCATCGAGTTGAACGTTTGCAGAACTTGGAGGTGTCGTGCGTTCGGTACTTGATCGGTCGGATCGTGAAGACGTACGACTACATCAACCGCATTGTGCTAACGCTTCCGCTTTTGGTATACGAGAGTACGTGGACACACTCTCCCCTCTCGTTGCTATGCATCACCATGATCCTGTGTGTGCGTAGGAAATTTTTTGAAATTACTACGTTCCCCAACAGTGGCATCCTAGCCAGGTTTTATGCGTTGATGTTATTTGCACGAGTAGAACACTAGTGAGTTGTGGGCGATACAAGTGATACTGCTTACCAGCATGTCATACTTTGGTTCGGCGGTATTGTTGGATGAAGTGGTCCGGACCGACATTACGCGTACGCTTACGCGAGACTGGTTTTACCGCCATGCTATGCACACAGGTGACTATCGGGTGTCAGTTTCTCCAACTATAGTTGAACCGAGTGTGGCTACGCCCGGTCCTTGAGAAGGTTAAAAAAACACTAACTTGATGAACTATCATTGTGGTTTTGATGCGTAGGTAAGAACGGTTCTTGCTCAGCCATAGCAGCCACGTAAAACTTGCAACAACAAAGTAGAGGACATCTAACTTGTTTTTGCAAGGTCTGTTGTGATGTGATATGGTCAATGCATGATGCTATATTTTATTGTATGAGATGATCATGTTTTGTAACCGAGTTATCGGCAACTGGCAGGAGCCATATGGTTGTCGCTTTATTGTATGCAATGCAATCGCCATGTAATGCTTTACTTTATCACTAAGCGGTAGCGATAGTCGTAGAAGCATAAGTTGGGGAGACGACAATGATGCTACGATGGAGATCAAGGTGTCGCGCCGGTGAAGATGGTGATCATGACGGTGCTTCGGAGATGGAGATCACAAGCACAAGATGATGATGGCCATATCATATCACTTATATTGATTGCATGTGATGTTTATCTTTAATGCATCTTATCTTGCTTTGATTGACGGTAGCAATATAAGATGATCCCTCACTAAATTTCAAGATAAAAGTGTTCTCGCTGAGTATGCACCGTTGCCAAAGTTCGTCGTGCCCGGACACCACGTGATGATCGGGTGTGATAAGCTCTCGTCCATCTACAACGGGTGCAAGCCAGTTTTGCACACGCAGAATACTCAGTTAAACTTGACGAGCCTAGCATATGCAGATATGGCCTCGGAACACCGAGACCGAAAGGTCGAGCATGAATCATATAGTAGATATGATCAACATAGTGATGTTCACCATTGAAAACTACTCCATTTCACGTGATGATCGGTTATGGTTTAGTTGATTTGGATCACGTGATCACTTAGATGATTAGAGGGATGTCTATCTAAGTGGGAGTTCTTAAGTAATATGATTAATTTAACTTAAATTTATCATGAACTTAGTACCTGATAGTATTTTGCATGTCTATGTTTGTTGTAGATAGATGGCTCGTCTTTGTTGTTCCATTGAATTTTAATGTGTTCCTTGAGAAAGCAAAGTTGAAAGATGATGGTAGCAATTACGGACTGGGTCCGTAACGAGGATTATCCTCATTGCTGCACGAAGAATTATGTCTGGAAGCACCGCTAGGTGCCAAACCTCTTCTTGCAGGAGCAACACGGATGTTATGAGCGTCTGGCGAGCAAAGCTGATGACTACTCGATAGTTCGGTGTGCCATGCTTTATGGCTTAGAACCAGGACTTCAACGACGTTTTGAGCGTCATGGAGCATATGAGATGTTCCAGGAGTTGAAGTTAATATTTCAAGAAAATGCCGGATTGAGAGATATGAAGTCTCCAATAAGTTCTACAAGCGCAAGATGGAGGAGAATAGTTACATCGGTGAGCATATACTTAGAATGTGCGGGTATAACAATCACTTGATTCAACTGGGAGTCAATCTTCCGGATGATAGCGTCATTGACAGAATTTTTCAATCACTGCCACCAAGCTACAAGAGCTTCATGATGAACTACAACATGCAAGGGATGGATAAGACGATTCCCGAGCTCTTCGCAATGCTAAAGGCTGGAGGTAGAAATCAGAAGGAGCATAAAGTGTTGATGGTCAATAAGACCACCGGTTTCATGAAAAGGGCAAAGGGAAGAAGAAGGGAACTTCAAGAAGAACAACAAACAAGTTGCTGCTCAAGAGAAGAAACCCAAGTCTGGACCTAAGCACGAGGCGAGTGCTTCTCTTGCAAGCGGTAGTCCTTTGAAGCGAACTGCCCCAAGTATTTGGCGGATAAGGGCGGCAAGGTGAACAAAGGTATATGTGATATACATGTTATTGATGTGTACCTTACCAGAGCTCGCAGTAGCACCTGGGTATTTGATACTGGTTTTGTTGCTAATATTTGCAACTTGAAACAGGGACTACTGATTAAGCGGACACTGTCTAAGGACGAGGTGACAATGCGCGTGGGAAACGGTTCCAAAGTAGATGTGATCGCCGTCGGCACGCTACCTCTATATCTACCTTCGAGATTAGTATTAGACCTAAATAATTGTTATTTGTGCCAGCGTTTAGCATGAACGTTATATCTGGATCTTGTTTGATGCGAGACGGTTATTCATTTAAATTATAGAATAATGGTTGTTCTATTTATATGAGTAATATCTTTTATGGTCATGCACCCTTGAAGAGTGGTCTATTTTTGAAGAATCTCGATAGTAATGATACACATATTCATTATGTTGAAGCCAAAAGATGCAGAGTTGATAATGATAGTGCAACTTATTTGTGGCACTGCCGTTTGGGTCATATTGATGTAAAGCGCATGAAGAAACTCCATACTGATGGACTTTTGGAATCACTTGATTATGAATCACTTGGTACTTGCGAACCATGCCTCATGGGCAAGATGACTATAACGCCATTCTCCGGAACTATGGGGCGAGCAACTGATTTATTGGAGATCATACATACTGATGTATGTGGTCCAATGAATGTTGAGGTCGTGGCGGGTATCGTTTTTTTATCACCTTCACAGATGATTTAAGCAGATATGGGTATATCTACTTAATGAAACATAAGTCGGAAACATATGAAAAGTTCAAAGAATTTCAGAGTGAAGTTGAAAATCATCGTAACAAGAAAATAAAGTTTCTACGATCTGATCGTGGAGGAGAATATTTGAGTTATGAGTTTGCTCTACATTTGAAACAATGTAGAATAGTTTTGCAACTCACGCCACCCGGAATACCACAGCATAATGGTGTGTCCGAACATCGTAATCGTACTTTACTAGATATGGTGCGATCTATGATGTCTCTTACTGATTCTTGCTATCGTTTTGGGGTTATGCTTTAGAGGCGGCCGCATTCACGTTAAAAAGGGCACCATCAAAATCCGTTGAGACGACGCCTTATGAACTGTGGTTTGGCAAGAAACCAAAGTTGTCGTTTCTTAAAGTTTGGGGCTGCGATGCTTATGTGAAAAAGCTTCAACCTGATAAGCTCGAACCCAAATCGGAGAAATGTGTCTTCATAGGATACCCAAAGGAAACTGTTTGGTACACCTTCTATCACAGATCCGAAGCCAAGACATTCATTGCTAAGAATGGATCCTTTCTAGAGAAGGAATTTCTCTTGAAAGAAGTGAGTGGGAGGAAAGTAGAACTTGATGAGGTAACAGTACCTGCTCCCTTATTGGAAAATAGTTCATCACAGAAACCAGTTCCTATGACGTCTACACCAATTACTGAGGAAGTTAATGATGATGATCATGAAACTTCAGATCAAGTTGTTACTGAACCTCGTAGGCCAACCAGAGTAAGATCCGCACCAGAGTGGTACGGTAATCCTATTCTGGAGGTTATGTTACTAGACCATGACGAACCTACAGACTATGAAGAAGCGATGGTGAGCCGAGATTCCGCAAAATGGCTTGAGGCCATGAAACCTGAGATGGGATCCATGTATGAGAACAAAGTATGGACTTTGGTTGACTTGCCCGATGATCGGCAAGCCATCGAGAATAAATGGATCTTCAAGAAGAAGACTGACACTGACGGTAATGTTACTGTCTATAAAGCTCGACTTGTTGCAAAAGGTTTTCGACAAGTTCAAGGGATTGACTACGATGAGACCATCTCACCCGTAGCGATGCTTAAGTCTGTCCGAATCATGTTAGCAATTGCCGCATTTTATGATTATGAAATTTGGGAAATGGATGTCAAAACTGCATTCCTGAATGGATTTCTGGAAGAAGAGTTGTATATGATGCAACCGGAAGGTTTTGTCGATCCAAAGGGAGCTAACAAAGTGTGCAAGCTCCACCGATCCATTTATGGACTGGTGCAAGCCTCTCGGAGTTGGAATAAACGTTTTGATAGTCTGATCAAAGCATATAGTTTTATATAGACTTTTGGAGAAGCCTGTATTTACAAGAAAGTGAGTGGGAGATCTGTAGCATTTCTGATATTATATGTGGAGGACATATTGTTGATTGGAAATAATATAGAATTTCTGGATAGCATAAAAGGATATTTGAATATGAGTTTTTCAATGAAGGACCTCGGTGAAGCTGCTTATATATTGGGCATCAGGATCTATAGAGATAGATCGAGACGCTTAATTGGACTTTCACAAAGCACATACCTTGACAAAGTTTTGAAGAAGTTCAAAATGGATCAAGCAAAGAAACCACTACAAAAAAAATACACTTCCGTGATGATACGTGTTTGTCACAGTAGGTCACGTTTTTTGTCATGAATGTACATCCATGAAAATTTATGACAGAATCAAGATAGTTATACTTGTGTTGTCTTAGAAGTGTTCCATGACATTAACAAAATTATCATCACGGAAGTGTCCACTTCTATGACGATAAATCGTGCGTCACAGAAGTGCTTTCGTCAATGGTGACCGACACGTGGCATCCACCGTAACGGAACACCGTTAAGCTATTGGGTCGGGTTTTGGATCCGACAACCCGTTAACAGCTCCGACCAATGGGGATTTTCCATGTTTAAAATCATCATTGGCTGGAGGAGACACGTGTCAGGTCCGCGTTGGCACAGATGTCACTCATCCAATGGGCGAGACGCGCCTATGATATGTTGACACGTGGACCGGCCCATCAAGTTTAATATGGCCGGCCCAATTAAAGGCCCACAAGTTTTGCGGACCATAATGGGCCGGCCCAGCTAAAGGCCCACTAGATTTTGCGGACTATAATGGGTCGGCCCAGCTAAAGACCCATGAGATTTTGCGGGCCATAATGGTCCGGTCCAGGTAAAGGCCCACAAGATTTTGCGGGCCATAATGGGTCGGCCCAGCTAAAGGCCCACAAGCTTTTTTTGTGCCATAATGGGCCGGCCCAGGTAAAGGCCCACAAGGTTCTTGCGGATCATAATGGGCCGGCCCAGCTAAAGGCCCACGAGATTTCGCCAACATTAATGGGCCGGCCCAGCTGTAGGCCCACAAGATTTTGAGGAACCTAATAGGCCAGCCCATTAACTGGCTGCCATCTTTTGGGCCAAATGCCGGCCCATATTTGATCCGGTTCATTAATGGCCTGCCACATTCCGGGCCTAAAAGTGGCCCATATGAGATCCGGCCCGTTATAAGCCTACCACGTTATGGGCCAAATTACGGCCCAGATCAGGTCCGGCCCTTTAAGAGGCTTTGGGCGCAATTATGGCCCATATCAAATTCGGCCCATCAACTGGACACTATGCTTTTCGGCCCACTTGCTAAAGGCCCACTTAGTAATTCGGCCTGATATTAGTTTTGGCTTGTTAAGGGCCCATTTAACATTTCGGCCCTATATTAATTTCGGCCTGTTAAAAGCCCGTCATATAGTTGGGCCTAACTATGGCCCGATTTGCATCCGGCCTGCTCGCAGCCGATATCTGATTGGCACAAACAAGGACCGAGACAATTTTGGCCTGTTAAAAACCCGTGATTTGATTCGCACAATCATGGGTCGGGGTTCATTTCGGGCTGCTGCCGGCCCGTGAGCTGTTCGGCACGTTTCAGGCCCAACCTACATCGTGATTGCATGACGACCCGATTATGTACCGTAATTTTACGGTTTGGTCGGTTTACTGCGAAGATAGGATATATATACAGTAAAATAACTGCAGCATCGTGAATAAGAAAAAACCTAGACTATATAATAAATAAATTATCGCATATTACATCCACTGGGCATCAAAGTTCGCCACTATGATAATAAAGCACAAGCAGACAGCAGATTACATACACTGGGCATCAGAGATCGCCGCCAGTGCAAATAAACACGCCGACAAAATAATATATAAAATAAGCAGCTGAGCAAGATGATGAGACTGCGCTTGTTCAACACTTATATCTTCCTCACTTTGAAAGATAAAAAAGCAGATAGATGACATGTTTTGCATGTAAAAGTAGCAGTGCTGACAATTCATCACATTTCTTACTGACGAATAAAGTGACACAGTTTAAAATTGCATTAACACAATATGGTATTGTTCAGGTCAAGACATGGCAGGAAATGACATTGTGAAGGAGTTGGCAGCTTCACGACAACACTGGATTACAGATCAAGAACTCATAAGTATCAATGGTTAGTGTGCTGTCAATTTATACCATTTCAGATTGGCAAATAAAGAGACGGTTTTAATAATAGTAGAATGATATGACATTGTTCATAGTTAAGATATTGCAGAATATGACATTGTGTTGTAGTGGGTAGGTTCACCACACCAATTTGGATTACGGATGAAGAATGAAGCATACATGCGGTCGAAAGAAGAGCACTTGCTCAGTATAGTTTAATTTACATGGTATGAAGAAGGAACTTGGTTGTACAACTGAAAACTTAAATTGAGAAAGGACAAACTTTTTTTTTATGAACTACTCCCTCCGTTCCTTGATATAAGGTGTATAGATTTTTGAGAAAAAGTCCGAAATATAAGGTGTATTGCGTTGCACCACTCTTTTGGATATTATTTTAGGGATTTGATTACATTTCCTTATATCATGTAAGTTCCTTTATTTTCTCATGTTAATTAGTCATCTGTAATCTCACTCAAAACTTGTGAAATTTTCCCTTCACGTGCGTTCTTTAATTTCCGTGCCAAAAACTATACACCCTATATCTAGGAACGGAGGGAGTACATAATAAACTTTAAATAAGCAATTTGATGCAAACACCAAAAATAAACAGCTGTTGCAGTCATGCCTAACCAAATATATACAACAAAGTTTGAAGGCTTGAGATGGACAAACTTACATTATTGGTGAAGACAGGCTCTATAAAGGCCTTGTCCATGCTGATGGGGGGGGGGCAATTCAGGAAGTTTACCATAGAATCTTCTTCAAAAGCATTGCCCTTATTCTACATTTTGTTAAGAGTAAATATAGATGTGATAATATACGAAAAAATGGAGAATATTTAAGATAAGATGAAGAGTGATGCTACATAACCAAGTAGCTATAAATGTAAGTGCAGCGATACAGGAAAAAGGTACAGCCAAGAGCAATGCACAACTAAACTTCTTTAGTACCAACCTTATGGTAAGAGTAAATATAGATCTGATGTGTAGAAAATGGAGGGCAAAGGAAAATAAGCTGCAGCGTGATGGTACATGAACAACTACCTGTCATTATAAGTACACTGATAAAGGACAGCATGTACTTACAAGAACAATGCAGAGCTAAAATAACATTGGCATTGGATATATTCTACACTAATAACCATTCATACAGATCAGATAATTTGGAGTGAACAATTGATAAGCAAGCTATCATGCATACTGCTGTCACATAATGAACCAGGTATGTATGCAAGTACAGTGATACAGGACAACAAGTACTAACAAGAGCAAAGCAACGGGCAGCATATTTGATATCATGTCGTTCTTTTCAAACCGGAATTCTTCTTCGAGCAGATTTCCTGGAAAAAAGATCCGTAAGGCACATGCGGAAAAGTAGAAGTTCAAATTGCCATGTGATTTCATAGACAGTACCTCATCCTGGGAATGAGACCAGTGCATAACAAGGTTTTTCCATTCAATGTCTTCTAAATTTAGCACAGGAGACTTCACCGGAAATTCGTTTGTAGACTTGTCATCAAAGTGTGATTTCCTCAGGTAACACCGATACTGCTGCAATGCTTCCTTGAAAAGCACAAGCAAGCTTTGCTCGTCATGACTATCCAGATTGACCCTCGCCTAGTTACAACAATGTAATGTAAAACATTGATGTGTTCAATCGGCAGAAAATAGGAAAATAGTAACCATGAATAATAGCACTTACACGTAAGTTGGACAGGAAGATGTGAAAATGGTGTTTGTCTTCAGTATAATCTTCCCATGATGGGAATATATGCACGTAGTCCCTGACAACATTGAAAGCATTGTCTTTTAAACCGGGAATAAATGGAATGGGGTTCCAATCTGCAGGAATTGGCCGTCTCTGTAGTTGGGATAGGTCTTCGGCCGGTGGACTTGCTGTACGTTTTGCTAGTGGGATTTTTCTGTGGTACAACTGGTGCTATGGCAAATGAAATCGGTATACCTTTTGCTGGAGTGCAGGTCCTGTGTGGTGGGGCTAGTGGTGTGGCCAGTGAAGTATGGGTACAGTCTGCTGGAGTCGGTCCTACGTTTTGTGTCACTGGTTGCACAGCCAATATAAGTGGGGTGCTGTCTGATTTCTCCGGCACCACCATGTTTTCAAGGACTTTGCTGGTGCTCCTTCAGGTTCAGCAATCACCCTCTTCCTTTTTGATTTCTGATGCACAAGAACAACATTTGAGTGGAAAAACATGGTATGATGACAGATGAAATATGTATTGATAATGGATGGGCATGGCATCTCGACATATATGATGAGTAAACTAAGCAGATGTCGGTGCAACAAAGTAGAATAAATGCAAGACAACATATGCAAGATACCCAAAATCAATAAAACATTGCCAAATTAGAACACGCACCTTGATGGGTGAAGAGGACAGGCCATCTGCCTTTGACTCCTCGAGGTTAGAATAGTCATTAGGATCATATTCTGAACAACAATCAACAGGTGGGGAGCGTATGAGTTTCATTGCATCCAGAATGGCACTCAATGCCTTGGTGCCAATTTTGTATGTCATTGCAGTGTTTAGCTCCAAGAGTGCACTGCTACTAGTGCGACACAAAGTAGCTACACAGATCATAGTGTAGATATAACAGGAAAACCTTAAGCATCAGAGTAAAATCAACAAGGTGGAACTTGCTGGAATATATGTGCTAGTATTGCCGGTACGGCTAGAAAGGCTTCGGATACCAACTCTCTTCAAGTGAATGTGCGGTACTGTTAATATCAGTGTAACTCTCAAAGGCGACACAGCTCCCCGCATTTCCTCGCTATTCTTATAGGATTCAAGTGGGCAGGCCACTACAAATCCTATTCCTATGTTTACAAGATCCTACGAATCAAAGATGCTCAAAGTGTCCATCACAACCGACCGTATAGACCTCTACACTGCAAATGTCCCTGCTCATCTTCAGTACAAGGAACATACTGTACTACTAGCATACTCCCTCTGTTCCAAAATATAAGCCTTGGTAGAGATTTCCACTATGGATCACATACAGATGTATCCAGATACATTTTAGAGTGTAGATTCACTCATTTTGCTCCATATGTAGTCCATGGCGGAATCTATACAAAGACTTGTATTTAGGAACGGAGAGAGTACATATTAAAGAAGAACGGAAGAGGAACATGGTAAAGAAGAGCAAGCAGATTTTGGATAAAAAATGTTGGTTACGCAGTGCCCACACATGATGAACTGGAGCGCATTAAGAATGCAACTCCCACTGTCTCGACCATTTCAGGCGGTTGGATGAAGATCCTCGTCTCCTAACCCTTCTTCTTCCTCGTCTCTGATTCTTCCCATACGAGAACACCGACGGGCTGCCGGCGGACCACCGCCCCACCGCCAGTGTTCCTCCGCCACCGCCACCCCCACCAGCGTCGAGTTTTCTTCGTTCGTGAGGCCCCACAACCACCGAGCCCTTGATTGCATCGGCAAACTCTGACGAGCTCTGAAAAATCGACTGACCCAATTTTGAAATTTAGTCTACTGTGATTTAACTAGTGTGGAATATAAAAGGGGAAAACCATAAGCATTGGGAGTATAGTGTTGAGCGTGCCATGGCAGATCTGAAGGTGCAAACCGGACAAAGGCAACGTCGCAACCAAGACAAGAAATCAGAGTAAAGCAGTGGCGATCTATTTTCTTGCTGCGATAAATAAGTTGAGCAGATACGAAAGAGTACCGCCTCTGGTGCGGCGCCTTGTACGCATCTGCTGAGAATTTGACAGTGCTGCGGTAGCGATGGCTTTCGGCGGTGTGGAAGCAGATCTAGGAGGGTAGATGGTGGCGGCGGGGCGCGGTGGACGAGACGGTCGTAGGAGCGGCGCAGGCAAGGTGGACAACGGCGGGGATGAAGCGAGAGGACGGGATGCAAGGATCCCGGTACGAAGGCGTGGATGAGAGATGTCGATCTCTTGTAATGGACGGCGGCGTTGGGGTATCAGCTCCAGCATGGTGGAGGAGGACGGCGGTGGATGGGGTGGCGGACTGCGCCGGCCGGAGGAGGGTGGGGTGGAGAGGGTGTTTTGCGCCCACGGAGTACGAATGGGTAAAAGGGAGGTAGAGAGGAAGGGGGAACCATGTATTCAGGATTCATATTCATACATGGTGGGCGCCAAAAACAAACTCTCGTCGGCAAATATTCAGTGTATGCGAGATTACCGTCCTATCCCCAACCGACTAATGTTGCTGTGATGTAGTAGAAATTTGAAACGGGGGCTAAGTTTGTAAATTTCCTCGCATTTGAGATAAGCGTGCAGGGAGTCGATTTCGGCCGAGGACACACTGTGTTTTGGCGCCCACCGTGTATGAATCCGGGTGAGAGGCGTTACGTCACGATTGGGTGAAATTACAAACCTACCCCTATCGAAACCTATAGAAATCCAGCAGATAGGCTTTGCATGGCAGGGATAGGCAGTAGTGATATCCATCTCGCAGATTTTGGTTTCGGGCGGTTACTGCGACTTTCCCCGCTTCGTTCAAATTTTGCAGAGTGCACGTTTACCGTGCCAACTCAATTCAAATCCCGTTTGTATTCTATTTTTTTTTTGGGCGGGATCCATTTTCAATTGGAATTACATTCTGTATACATCATTTTTTATATATACTTTCAAAAGCACAACAAAGAATTCTGCTCCTTTATATGTATAATATGATTTACAAATACAACGATCTCGAAATCTTAAGGATGAATTGGAAAAATTTAACCAAATTATGTTCTACTAAAATGTATGGATCAGTAATACCTACATATTAGATAACATAGATGTGCGTGAATTCATATGAGTATGCATGTTTGATAGATCAATTTTGGTTCGAGTATGGATTACAAGTATCATCATCTCGAATTCAAATATTTTAATCCCTCTTTTGTTCACTCCTTTCACGCCCATCTCTCTCGCATGCATGCTGCTTCAGGTAGCTATCACCCTCTTTTCTCCAGCTCACCCACACGCTCACTTCATGTTTCTCCTATCCTCGCAAACATGGTCTCTCGACGTCTCCCTTGAGAAGTGTCACACTCTCCCTATCATTATACATTACACGGTTTTCATTATCTCTCACGTCTCTCTTTCTCTCGTAATCGGTACCTAAGCTTTCTTTTTCACCGCCACACACACAGTCTCCACTCGTCTTTCACTTTGTCTTTCTCTCTATGGGATTCTCTCACACACCCTATATATATCTACATATGACTCATACCACTAAAATTACTCTCTCTCTCTCTCTCTTGTAGACACAACATTTGTTGCGGTCTCCTTTTCGTCTCCATCC
The DNA here is from genome assembly GCA_021605205.1 of Aegilops longissima. Classification (NCBI taxonomy): domain Eukaryota; kingdom Viridiplantae; phylum Streptophyta; class Magnoliopsida; order Poales; family Poaceae; genus Aegilops; species Aegilops longissima. The sequence goes on along the minus strand of CM038679.1, from coordinate 326,263,465 downwards.
CAGACTGACATTATTCATTTGTTTACCGATGAGACAACCCCGACTACCGTCTCCTCTCTCTCACACAGACATACACACACACAACTCCTGCTTCCACTCCCCTTCCCGACTACCGTCTCTCTCTCACACACGCAAAACTCTCGCTTTCGCACCCCGACTCGTACTTCTCTCACAAACATTTATTGACTAGCTAGCCTCTAGATAGGTTTATACACCCGCTCACTCGTGCTTCCACCATCGCATACATGTCTCTCTCCTGCTCCTTGTATCTATGTAGATTTTTCTTCCCTTCTCAAGACACGCCCTCTTGATCGTGCACACACGCACTATCGCCTCATTTTAAGCTGATAGCTATCGCACACACACTCCTTGTGTCTTTGTCACACATGCACTACGTCCTCCTCCACTCTCCCTCTCTCTCACACATACATGGGCTTTTTGCAGCAACTAGCAAGATGCCCATGCGTTGTACGGAACATCAAGATGCATTTGTATGAGTAGTTTATCTTGTGGGGGAAAAGGATGAACGAGGGAAGGCCTTATTTGCAAATGTGGAGAGGAGTGTGGGTATCTTTTTGCAAAATTGCCATAGTTTCCTTCCTATCCGTCAGATATAGATCGGACGGCCTATATTGCATCCATGAGGTGATGCACCATGGCCACCGGCAAGCCACAAAACGGCATCGGGCACTCATAGCAGTGGACGAAGGGCTCCTTGGAGGCATCGACCAGGCCGTCCATGAAATGGGAGTGGATGTAGGGGACGTTGCGCCAGTTCAATTTATGAGCAAGTTACTATGAGATTTAATCCGAATAAGCACAAAATAAATCATGAAGGCTATAACAGAGATGAAACTAATCATGTGGACTAGCATAGTAGTAGGATACAGAGTAGAAACATGAATTCTACCACGGTTTCAAATAGGAAGGACAGAAATACATACGGTGCAACGGGAGCAGCACCGTTGGCGTTGAGGTTGTCACCCATGTCGTTGAGGAAGAGGCTGCCGAGGTCGGGGAAGAAGTCGTCGTCGGTGAAGTCGTGGCTGCCAGTGATCGCGAGTCGCTCCCAGATTTCAACAACGCCCGCCGAATGGAGCGCAGGAGGGGTGGCTGTAGGGGACGTTGCGGCCACCGAATGGAGCGCAGGAGTAGCACACGAAGCAGTAGATGGTATGCCTGCCATCTTGTAATATAGACTGTCCGATCTATATCTGACGGATAGAAAGCCAACTATGACAATTTTACAAAAGATACCCGCACCTCTCTCCACATTTACAGATAAGGCCTTGCCTCGTTCATCCTTATCTCCCACAACCTCGTGCTCCTCCCTATGTCTCTATCTCTACTACTCTTCTTTGTTTTTTATAACAAATCAAATAGTCTGGTTGTACACGCCTCCTCGCCTCCATCATCACCAACTGAGTCTTTTATAGGAGTAGGAGTAGAGAAAAAACCGACTTGGTGATGATGGTGTGTCGTGCAATACACGGGCATCTTGCTATTTTTTTTCATATAAGTCCAAACACCACGTAGACACGGTCTTTGAGCACGGTTCGTAGTCGTTCCATGCTCGGGCATTGAAGTTTGTAACTATTTTCGATTAGAATATACTACTCCTTGATTGCTAGTAGTAGAGCAGAGTCCTACTCTACTACTCTACTCTAGCAAGCTAGGGCATAATCTTGTAGTAGGTACTGTAGGGAGTACCAAGATCTTGTGATCACTCAAGCAAGTTGTCTAGCATCGATATGACCCTACGCTGCTGGTATGTGTCTCAATAAGTCAACCGGCGTCTGTAGTCATCATCACTGTCCACTTCCCGCAGCATATTTGCTTCTCCATCTTTGTCCGCACATAATCTCGTCCAAGCTTCCATCCCCGCTGAAGCTAAGGCGCCTCCCTCATGAAACCCAAGCACTAACAATGGAAGAACCGAGCAGCGTCCGCCGAAAAGAGTGGCTGGAATTCTCTCCCACAGAGGTAATCAAGGTCATTGTTTCAAGTGTGGACAATCTCAATACCATGCCGCTCGCCGCGTGCTCGTCGAGGATGTACCGTTTACTCAAAGCCCTCGGGCGGAGCTTTTAAGCCAGCTCCTTGCTTGCGATGCCGCTTTGATCTTGAAGCGGCGTGTCACGTGGCATAACGATCGTGGGGTGGCGAGCATCAACCCCTTCACTGCGATCCGATCCCGTCAACCTCAGCTACATTAACGGTATGTACTGGGTCGGCATGAACACGTCTTGGATGGTGCTCGTCGACGGTCGCGGTAGCTGGATGCTCGTGGAGGTCTACACCCGGCGATTGATCCCCCTTCCTTCGATTAACACCGCACTGCTTTGGCACCGCGGCCCAGAATACTCGGAATCTTACAGTAGCCAACATGATACCAAGTTTGATTTGCTCAAGGTTGTAATCTGCCAAGTGCCCACAAGATCTGTGAATTATAATGACTTCAGGCTAATTGCGTTCTTCAACCGCGCTCTCGCCTATCTGACAGGTCACTACGGTAAGTGGATAAATCTGCATGTCCATCGCAGGATCATACATCCTCCATGGTTCTCTGATGCCATTGAACACAAGGGCTTCATTTACACTGTCGACTCCTTCTATGGCTGGACGTATTGCTGGCCTACTCCAGTCATCGCTACAAACTTCGCTATTAGCGGTATGTTACTTTCCTATGATATCATGATGGCTTGCTTATATTACTATCAACATTTACTGAAAAAATATTCATGCTTATAACATTATGTTCTTAAGATTGACTAAATCAAGAGCCCTTTTTTATTTGACTCCAACTTGATATGATGTTGTAGGCCGCCTGGTGTCCCTACCCTTCCTAATCCCAGAACCTTTCAAAGAATAGCGGCGTGGAAGTTGCAGGTGGTTCCTGGCTCGATCAGACGACGGCGAAATATTGATGATCGTTCGCACATACCGGACGTGTTGTTTCGCATAATACAATCACAGTCATTGCAAGGTCTTTGAGTAGGATCCCGCTTCTCACGAGCCTTCAGGAATTTTTGACCGAGGCTGGTAAGTAACCTTGGTGCACTCTGTTTGTCGGACTGAATTATCGATTAACGAGGAGATAACCGATGGCAAGGATCATGATGACAGCGCAGTTTAGATTAATCGAGCAAACTGTGTACACAGCGTACCATCGTCTCTGCATGCACCATACCTGATATGTGCCGCCACGCTCGCAACCCAAAGTAGGAGAGAGGCTCGTAAGTATCGGACTTCGACCTCTTGGCTGGAGTTTCCCGTCGAGGCACCCATCTGGTTCAAGCCGTCGCCAATCTCCACACTTAATAAATAGTAACGTCTAAGCGAGCCAGTTAGTTAGATCGTACACTTGGTGTAGTAGGATCTTTATTTAGTTTGATGCATACACTTGTTCTTTTTGGTAGCCATTTTGTAATGATGGCTGATGTTTGGTTTGGAAGAGAGTTGCGTCTTCACTCTTCTCGCCCGCTTCTTCTTCGCTGCACCCCAGCCCGGATGTTTGCTGCTGTTTTCAATGTACAATTAGTAGTATATTTCATCTGTTGGTTGAATAAATGTGTTGTTAGAACGACAAACACAATGTTTTGGAAGTCGTTGCACGGTTCGATCCTTTAGTGCCATGTACCATACGTAGCTCATACTATTTTTCATACGGAACACATTTTCCACTTGTTGATAAGATGCAGCCCAGTGATGAAGGCCCAATAGAGAAGCCCATAATTAACTGGAAGGGAGGCTCTCACATGAATTCGGCCCAGGTACATGCTCATGGTCCCCTAAACATAAATAAGTAAATAAATAAAGCTAAATGCTCATGCACCAGTTCTTTGGGAAAATAGGTAGCCCAGTATTTCTTTTTGAAGAATACCCATGCTAGGCCTATTTGTTTTCTCCGAATTACTGGGCTGCAAATCTTTCAAGACAAGGAGGGATGCATTCCGTCCTGGCCAAAGAGTATGGTCAATGTCCGTTAAAAGTAATATCAAAAGGGGTTGAAGATTCCAAAAAATTTATAGCAAAAGGGGTTGAAGATTCCAAAAAACAAGGACCCCGGCAAGGTCCTTGTCGCGCTCGGGAGCTTATCGCCCGCCAAGCCTTCCCGGCAAGCTCCTCTTGCCGGGGTCTTGTTTCCTTCGTGCCTTGAGTGGCCTTCCCAACAAGCTCCTCTTGCCGGGGCCTTGATTATTTTGTTCTTGAATGGCTCCAAAGGAGCCATTGAGGACTTGGCGGTCACCAGGCCAGCCACCCCGCTGGTGCTGCGATTGTCCGTGCACGAGTTCGGGATACTAGGGTACCCCTACTCTAGTACACCGACAGAGCCCCGGGCCTGGGCCACACACGGCACCAAGCTCATGGCTGGCCCAAAACAGTGGCACGGGCACGCTTGTGACCGGATCACGCAGATTATTAAGCCCGGACCCACCATGTCCCCACGAACAGCACGCTCGGGCGTGGCATCGTGGGAGAGATTGTGGGGGCTTTCTTTAATGGGAAAACCGAACGCCTCGCCCCTCTCTCCCTTTATAAGCAGGGGGAACAGGGGCAGGACGCCCACTTGCCATTGCTGTCACATCAGAAACCGCCGCCGCTCCCCCCTTCTTCTCAAGCCCAAAGAGAGCGACGCCCCCCCCATTGCCACCGGCGCCACCAACGCCGTCGACCTCCTCCACCACCTCCCCCCATGGCTCCGAAAGCCGACAAGGGAAAGGCATGAAATCGGCCGAGGCGCAGCTGCTCATGGCCTTCTGGAAGGCAGCGGCCCTCTTGATCCCACGCTGACAGAAGGAGCTGCGGGAGCTGATTTTTTTTTCAGTCGACGGAGGCGGGCACACCAGCGCCACGAGGGTGATCTCCGCCGCCACATCCGAGAAGGTTTCCATCGGTACCCTTTCTTGGCCTTTTCTTCCATGGGCTCTGCCCGCCTTTTTCCGAATTCTTTTGCGATGTCATGAACACATATGGCCTCCGCCTCCTTGATTTCACCCCCAACGCCGTCCTCACCATGGCCGTTTTCGCACACCTCTGTGAGAACTTTGTCGGGGTCCACCCAAATGTCGCACTCTTCCGCCATTACTTCACGCCCCGCGTAGAGAGAGGAGAGCCGCTGTCGGAGGAATTGCATGGACCTCCGGGATCGGCAAGAAGGAAGCATATCTTGACGGAGAGTCAGCGCAGAATTGGGAGGAGTGGAGAGCTAATCGGTGTTGGATCTTAGAGGAGGAGCCACAGCCTTTTACTGCCCTGCGCCAAACTCCCATAGTACGCGGCAATGATTGGAGCAACTTGGCGCCGGAGGATGCCAAGTTGAAGATTGCCGTGACTAGGATCTTGCGCCTCAGACACGCCGGGCTTACCGTAGGAGCAGTTGGCGCGGACTTCCTTCGCCGCCGCATTGCGCCCTTGCAGGAGAGGGGGAGGCCTGCTTGGGAGTTCCAAAACGCGGCGGACATCATGAGGCTGCGCCCGGGTTTGAACTGGAACTTTACTGTCTTGGAGCTAGATGGCATGCTGCGGGAGCTGTTCAAGCCTGATGCAGATCACCCTGAGTGGTTCATGTTGCCGAGGGGAGTCGTGCCCTTGTGCAACAACTCGTCGCTTGACCGCATCCGCGCGATGATGCCGTTGTGCGATTCCCATGGAATCGTTCCGACTTAGGCGAGAGCCCGCCGGCGACGTCGTGCAACAGCTTCTTCGATGACTTGGAAGAAGTGCCGATCCGTGTCGACGAGCAGAAGCGGCTCACCCGCGACACCACCGAGCAAGAGATGGCGCGCATCGCCATTGGTTGGAGGAGGCGGCAGGCTGCCGCCGCCGGGCGTGTTTGGGTTCACCGTCGAGGAGGCGGAAACAGCCGAGGCGGCAAGCCTTGCCGACCGAGAAGAGCTCGCCGATGAGGAGGAGCAGGCCGAGCCCGACGCCTATCCGGACGAGCCTGCCGGGGGCGCCTCCCCTCCGCCGTCAAGTAGCTTGCCGCGGGAGGAGCCCGCGGCCCGCCTTAAGAAGTCTCTCGCAAGACCGAGAAGTGGCGGGCGGCAGACGGCCCAACAACCGCCTCGCCGCCCGGCAGCGCTCCACCGCGACAAGCACTTTGTTGCTGAGGCGCCTCCTGTCGCCACAAGAAGCGGGGCGAGACCTTCGAGCCACGGCCCCGCACCCGCCAAGTGTCCGAGGGAGCCTACTCCTCCAGCTCTTCGCACCGGAGCAGAATTTGACTTCTCCGCCCTCAGCTCCGAGGAAGAAGAGGAAGAGTAAGTTCTTGTCGCTGCTACTTGTAATTCTTCAATTAACTGCTTTTGTCTTGTATTTAACTTGCTTCATTCTGAGCTCTTTCCTTCTTCAGATCTTGGCTCGAGAGGCGTCGAAAGGGCCAAGACTCCGGTGGTCGTCGTCGAAGATGATTCCCCAATGGCTGACAGGGCACGTCCGAGACTCCCTTGCGGATCCGCAACCCTTCATGAGCTGCCCCCAGCACAGCCCCCAGCGTAAGTATTTGATTCACTTCTTATGGTTAGGTGTGCTTGGGTGCTCCTCCTTTACTGATATCTGACTTGTTGAACTGTGCAGGAGCAGAGCAGCCTCATCAGGAGGCCCCGGAGGTCACTCCTGAAGTTCTGTCTGCTTTGACTATGCCGCTGAGGGAGAACTCTCCGCCAAGGGAGCGCTCTCCGACAAGGGAGGCCTATCCGACAAGGGGAGCTTCTCTGATAAGGGGCAGCGCCGAGGACCCTCCGGTGGCGGAGACCGTGGCTACAGACCCCATTGCAGGTAATCTTCTTGACTGAAAATTTCCCTTGGGTCTTTTCTCTTCTGTTCTTCTCTTCGAACATTTGCTTGACTTGTTCTTTTCTTTTTCTGATCGTCAGATCCATCTGCCGGAGAGCCGATGGAGACTGAGGTTGTCGACGAGGAGGATGCTCGCGGCAACAATGACGACGCCGCCAACATGGAGGAGGAGGCCGGCGCCGGCAGGTCCGCTTGGCAGGAGGCCGCCAAGGCTGCCGGGCGCAGAGGCTGGGAGGTCCGTGATCGTCTTGGCCCACGAGGCCGCAGGCGCCAGCGCTGCAGGACCGCCGATCCCCGCCACCGATGCCGCACTGCACTGAAAGAGCCCCAGCCCGGCGCCTATCTGAAGGCCGACGAAGGTGTCTTCATCAAGCTTCCGTGGGCCTCAAGCTCCAGGGCACCGGCCGAAGGGGAGACCTTCGACGCGGAACTGCTCGCCTCCGCCGGGCTGTCGCTGGTTGACGCTCCAAGCAGCATCAGCGGCGAGCCTGAGGAGGAGCAGCTACTGAAGAAGCTGCTGTCGCTCTACCGCGCCCGCCAAGCCAAGTTGTGTCGCTGGAGGAAGTATCACCTTGCCGGGAAGCAAACAACAGAAAAGCTAAGTTGTTAAGTTTAAGCAATCAGTTTTTAAATTTTCAAGTTATCTTCCTCGAACGACAGTACTTTGTATGGAAAACCCGTGCGCGGAGGAACCAACTCGCGGCTAGCTTGCGCCCTTACGTTGTTTCGAGTCCGCTCAACAACTTTAGCGTGCTGCAACTAGTTGCGACAAGGTTGCTTGTCGGAGGCAGCATCGCCAGCAGGCTGCTGACGTTCCGCACTTAGCACTCGCGGCAAAGGTGTTTGCACCAACAAGTCCCCTAAAAGCGTAGGGCATAAACATACAAGGGAAGAAATCAAGTAGAGGAAATAACATTGCGATCGATTGCCTAAGATAGTGTATATTACAAAATAACTTGTCGCAGATCTAATAAGTTGTTCTAACTATGGTCTGCAGCGACAAGGGAAAGATAAACTTGGCGGCCTAGTCCACGCGGTGCGCCATCGAACCTCTTGACTTTGCTCACCTGTCCCGATGGAGTGCGACAAGGGCTTTGAGTGCTTCAACGTCGGCAGTTGGAGGCAGGGACTTGAGGACATTGGTGAAGTTGGCGCCCAGATTGCGGAAGGCCACCTTCATCGGCACCTTCCGGAGGCCCCAGCGCGAGACTTGGCCCGACTCCTCGGCTAGCTGCTTTGGGATCTCCTCTCGGAGCCGCTGGAGACCCGTCAACACGCCCTTGAAGAATAGGCTGAGCTTGGCGCTGGGTTGGAAGTTCTCGTCGATGGAGTACCAAGATCCACCATCCCCACTCGTCGGCTCATTATGGATGGCGGCGGCGGTGTCCACAAGACCTTCCATCGAAGCATTATGCTATCTCGAGATCATTACAGGCGTCAGCGGCATTCGCCAACAGCTCCTCGTTGGCCTTAATCTTCTCAACAGGCCCGCTTCTCGATCCTTGGCGCCGTTCGGCGTCTCCGTCTGTGGTGGTCAGTTTCAGCTCGAGATCCGCCTTGGAGTCCTTGGCGGCGTCAAGCTCTTTGATCTTCTCAACAAACGACCTCTGCAGCTCGCCCGAGTGTAGGCGTCCTTCAAGCGCTTCGTGCTTCAGCGCGGTGACCTCCTCGCCGCTCTTCAGGAGGGTGGCCTCCAGCTGAGACACCCTCGTCTCCAATTCCTTCTTGCGGTCTCGGCAGCCGCGGCAGCGTCGTTTGCCTCCTGGAGTGCCCCGCCAATTGATTGCTCGCGCGCGGCAAGATCTTCCTCGTAGCTATCGAGGTTGATCTTCCGCTCGCCAGCCTCCCTTCTTCTTGCGGAGAGCTTCTGCCGGCAAGCCTCTGCTGCTCCTCGACCTCGGCCTTCTCCAAGATGAAGGTCGTGCGCTCCTCAGCAAGCTGCTCCTGCGCTTCTGCTATGTCCCGGAGAATTTCCTTGTTGGCGCGCCGGAGCTCTTCTGCGCGTTTCTCCATGTCAGCTCCGCCCTCGCGACAAGCGCCTCCTGGACTCAACTTGGCTTGGCGGGCGCGGTAGGCGGCAGCAGCTTCTTGATAGCTGCTCCTCCTCGAGCTTCGCTGCTGCTGCTGCTGGGCGTCAACCAGCGACAGACAGGCGGAGGCGGCGGTTCAGCGTCGAAGGTCTCCCCTTGGCGGTGCCTGAGCTTAGCGCCCACGAAGCTTGATGAAGACACCTTCGCCCGGCCTTGAGATAGGCGCCGGGCTGGGGCTCTTGATGCAGTGCGGCATCGGTGGCGGGAGGATCGGGGTCGGTGCAGCGCCGGGCGCTCCACAGCCTCGGGGCCGTCGATCGATCACCGGACCCCTCCCAGCCTCTGCACCGGCAGCCTTGGCGGCCTCCTCGCCGGTGGACCCGTCGGCGCCAGCCTCCTGCTCCATGTTGGCGGTGTCCTCATTGTTGCCGCAAGCGTCCTCCTCGCCGGCAACCTCAGTCTCCATCGGCTCTCCGGCAGATGGATCTGACGATCAGAAAAAGAAAAGAACAAGTCAAGCAAATGTTGAAGAAAGAACGAGAGAAAAAGACCCAAGGGAAATTTTCAGTCAAGAAGATTACCTGCAATGGGATCTGTAGCCGCGGTCTCCGCCACGGAGGTCCTCGGCGCTGCCCTTGTCAGACTCCCTTGTTGGAGAGGCCTCCTTGTCGGGAGGCGCTCCCTTGGCGGAGAGTTCTCCCTCGGCGAGTGGTCGAAGCAGACGAGAACTTCAGGAGTGACCTCCGGGGCCTCTGATGAGGCTGCTCTGCTCCTGCAGTTCAACAAGTCAGATGTCGATAAGGAGGAGCACCCAAGCACACCTAAGCTGTAGAAGTGAATCAAATACTTACGGCTGGGGGCTGTCTGGGGGCTGCTCTGTGAAGGTTGCGGATCCAGCAAAGGAGTCTCGGGCGTGCCCCTGCGCCACAGGGAATCGTCTTCGACAGCGACCACGGAGTCTTGGCCCTCTTGACGCCCTCGAGCCAGCGTCTGAAGAAGGAAAGAGCTCAGAATGAAGCAAGTTAAATACAAGACAAAAGCAGTAAATTGAAGAATTACAAGTAGCAGCGACAAGAACTTACTCTTCCTCTTCTTCCTCGGGCTGAGGCGGAGAAGTCAATTCTACTCCGGTGCGGCAGTGGAGGAGTAGGCTCCTCGGACACTTGGCGGGTGTGTGGGCGTGGCTCGAAGGCCCGCTCCCGTTCTTTGTGTGGCAGGAGGCGCTCAGCAGCAACAATGCTTGCCGCGGTGGAGCGCGCGTCGAGCGTGGGCGGCTGTTGGGCCGTCTGCCGCCCGCCACTTCTCCGGTCTTCTTGAGCGTCTTCTTAGTGGGGCGCGGTCTCCTCCAGCGGCAAGCTACTTGGCGGAGGGGCGCGCCACGGCAGGCTCGTCCGGATCGGCGTCGGGTTACCTGCCTCCTCACGGCGAGCTCTTCTCGGTCGGCAAGGCTTGCCGCCTCGGCTGTTTCCTCCTCCTCGGCGGTGAACCCAAACACGCCGGGCGGCAGCAGCTTGCGCCTCCTCCAACCTTGTGGCGTCGCGCCATCTCTTGCTTTCGGTGGTGTCGCGGTGAGCGCATCGCTCATCGACACGGATCGGCACTTCTTCCAAGTCATCGAAGAACTGCTGCACGGCGTCGTCGGCGGCTCTGCCAAATCGGAAAGATTCCATGGGAATCGCTGGCAGCATCATCGCGGATGCGGTCAAGCGATGAGTTTTGGCACAAGACACGACTCCCTCGGCAACATGAACCACTCGGGGTGATCTGCATCGGCTTGACAGCTCCGCAGCATGCCATCTAGCTCCAAGGCAGTAAAGTTCAATTCAAACCGGGCGCAGCCTCATGATGTCGCGCGTTTTGGAACTCCCAAGCAGGCCTCCCCTCTCCTGCAAGGCGCAATGCTCTGTGGCGAAGGAAGTCCGCGCCAACTGCTCCCTCTGTAAGCCAGGCGTGTCGAGGCGCAAGATCCTAGTCACGGCAATCTTCAACTTGGCATCCTCCGGTAAGTTGCTCCAATCATTACAGCGTACTATGGGAGTTTGGCGCAGGCGCAGTAAAGGCCGTGGCTCCTCCTCTAGATCAACACCAGTCAGCTCTCCTCCTCCCACTTGCTGCGCAGCTCTCCGTCAAGATATGCTTCCTTCTTGCCGATCACAGAGGTCCATGCAATTCCTCCGGCAGCGGCTCTCCTCTCTCTCTGGGCGTGAAGTAATGGCGGAAGAGTGCGACATTTGGGTGGACCCGACAAAGTTCTACATGAAGTGTGCAGCGGCCATGGTGAGGATGGCGTTGGGGTGAAATCAAGAGGCGGAGGCCATATGTGTTCATGACATCGCAAAGAATTCGGAAAAGGCGGCGAGCCCATGATGGCGAAAAGCGAAGAAAGGGTACCCGATGGAAACCTTCTCGGATGTGGCGGCGGAGATCACCCTCGTGCGCGGGTGTGCCCGCGTCTCCGTCGACCAGAAAAGGTAATACAGCTCCCGCAGCTCCTTCCTGTCAAGCAGGGGATCGAAGAGGGCCCGCTCCTTCCGCAGCGCCCTTGTGCGCGCTGCGCCTCGGCGATTCCGCCTTTCCCTTGTCGACTTTGAGCCATGGGGAGGTGGTGGAGGAGGTCGGCGGCGTTAGTGGCGCCAGTGGCAATAGAGGCGGGCGTCGCTCTCTTTGGGCTTGAGAAGAAGGGGGGAGCGGTGGCGGTTTCTGATGTGACAGCAATGGCAAGTGGGCGTCCTGCCCCTGTTCCCCCTGCTTATAAAGGGAGAGAGGGGACGTGCGTTCCGGTTTTCCCATTAAAGAAAGCCCCCACGATCTCTCCCACGACGCCACGTCCGAACATGCCGTTCGTGGGGGCGTGGTGGGTCAGCGAATAACTGCGCGATCTAGGCGCGTGCCCGTGCCTTTATTTTGGCCTGCCCATGAGCTTAGCGCGTGTGTGGCCAGGCAGGGGCTCTGTCCGTGTACTAGGTAGGGGTACCCTAGTATCCCGAACTTCGTGCACGGACAATCGCAACACCCAGTGGCAGGGCTGGCACGGTGACCGCCAAGGTCCTCGGCGGCTCCTTTGGAGCCATTCAAGAACAAAAATAATCAAGGCCCGACAAGAGGAGCTTGTGCGAAGGCCACTCAAGGCCTGAAGGAAACAAGACCCGGCAAGAGGAGCTTGCCGGGAAGGCTGGCGGGCGATAAGCTCCCGCGCGACAAGGACCTTGCAGCGGCAAGGCGCTTGCGCAACAGGTAACCTCTCTTCATCTCGCTCCAGCTCATCCGTAGCGATATGCCATGGGGCTTTCCCGAGCCGCAGCGTGTCAATGGGCTGTGCAGCCAGCGAGGACAGCGATAAGCGGCGACAATCTACCATCGTGGCAAGCGGGCGCGCCAGCGGTCCCTGTTGCCTTTGTTCGGTGACGAGGGCGGACATTTATAGCTCTTGTCCCTTGCCGTCGGCGTTAGGTATAGATTACTGTACACTGTACAAGCGGTGTACCAACCAATGTTTTACTATTCTACCCTTGTCTACTTGCCACTGTGGTGACCCCTTGTGCCTATAAAGGAGGCCCAAGTGCAGCGTGAAAGGGTTGGCTCCGGATTCAGTTCATTTGCCACATACAAGACTAGAACACTCGGGCTAGGTTTTGTAGCTCCCATTGCTCCCTAGCAAGAACACAATACAATCAACCAAGCAGCGATAGGAGTATTATCTCTCGGAGAGCTCGAAGCTGGTAAATCTGCTCGTGTGCATCGCTTTGATCCGCTCTTTGTGCAATCTCCGCCCCCTCCGAACCACAAGGGACCCGGTCCCATAGGTGATCGTGGGCCACGATCAGCTTCCCGACATCTTTGGCGGCGCCCGGTAGAGGCGTCGAGGCTGTGAACCTGATCCAGCGGTCACCACGAGCAACTTCATCATCATCTTCATCAACATGGCACGAAGAAGAAGTCTTGGCTGGCAGCGAAACCGTCAGCGTCGAACCCACCACCACGGAGCTGGCGGGTGGTGGGGAAACTGTGCGGAGAAAAACAGCGTCGTCGAGAGAGCCACGCCGCCAGGTCCAAGAGACAAGCGGCGCGCGAGCATCGGCGTTCGAATCCGCACAGCGTCCTTCTCGGGGCGCGGGACCGGCAACGTCATGATGCTCGCAGCACCATCGCTCGTTGGATCAAGGCCAAGCTGGAGGATCCGAGGCCCTCGAGACCCGCATGCGCGCCGGCATGCGGTGCAAGCGAATCACGATCGCTTAGGCGGGATGCTGCTCCTCTAACGGTTGGGAGTCCGAGCACATCCGTTCCTTGCTCCGTGCGCCTTTGCCACCACCACTCCAGCGGAAGCCTTGGCGAGAGCTCAGCTACTTCTAGACTACCCTCCAGCGGCCGACAAAATCGACAAATGGAGGAGCCACAATCAGTCTCGCCGGCTTTGCCAGCGGCGGCGTTCGCGGCAACCAAGCTGCGTCCTTGCGGCGGCGGCGACAAAACGCGAGCGGTGGCGGCGAACCTGCGAGGTGACACCACCATGCACTCCCCTTCCGAAGGCCAAGATCACCAGCTCCTCGAATCCACCTCGGGCGACTCTACCGCGTCGTCGGATCCTGAGCTCGCCGTGATCAGCGCCAAGTTCTTAAGGCGACAAGAAGAAGCGCTCGGACCCGCATCAGCGCCCGAAGAAAGCGCGTGTCAATCCGACCAGCGTGCGGGCAGCTGTTGACATGCATCGCCCGAAGAACGAGGCGACTTACGTCTGCGGTAGGTTGCCCTGCGTTCACCGTGAGCTGCGGCAAGTCGATGGCCCGACAAGAACTTCAAGCGGATGTGCGGGAAAAGTATGATGGCAGGACACACCCTCGGAGTTCCTCAGCATCTACACCATCGCGGTGCAAGCTGCGGGGGGCGAGGCGACAAGATCCTTGCCAACTACTTCCCTCTGGTGCTCAAGCCAAGCGTCGGATCTTGGCTCATGCACTTGCCGGACGTTCCATATCCTCTTGGGCAGATCTGTGCCATCGGTTTGTTGGCACCTTCACGGTGACCACAAGCCTCATGGCCGAGAGAGTGACCTTCACCTGCTTGCCCGGAAGGAAGGAGAGTCCCTGCGCAAGTTCATCCAGGAGATTCGATCGTGTGCACTACAACATCGGGCGTCCACCCTGCGCGGTGATCAGCGCGTTTCATCGAGCGTGCGGAACCGCGGGATGAGGAGGAGATGGCGATGTGCAAAGTAAAAGCGTCGGCGAGCTCTACATACGGCCGACAAGTGTGCGCGTGCTGAGGAAGGAAGAAGACTCGAGGAGAGAATGTGGGAGCAGAATCGGCGGTGAGGAGACCGCCCCGGCAAGGAAGAGCCGGCAGCGGAACAACAGAAGGAAGAAGAACAAAGAGGTACTAGTTGTCGAGCAGTCCGGCAATGGAGGTGGTGCCGGCAAGGCTAAGGCTGGTGGCAAGGAGGTTGCCGCGACACCGACCCGCCAAGCTGTGACGGCCGCGACAAGCGAGGACAGCTCAACAAGCGATCTTGCAAGATTCACCGCACCAAGGCCCACGACCTCGAGCTGCAAGAAAGTCGAGAAGTTTGTTGAGCTGCACAAAGGCGAATCTGGCCCGAGACAAGGAGAAAACCCGAGGGAGGTGCGAGGGCAGCTAACAAGAAGACCCGGCGGGGGAGGCGCGCATGGCAAGGCAAAGCAGCGGCAAGGAGATAGACCTCTCAGCGGCGCGACAGAGGGCGAAGCGATGATGATGATGATGAAGATATGGAGGAAGGCGAAGCTGATGAGCAGGAGTTTGAGAGGCAGCAGAGGTTCTCTGCGTTGGCGGAGGTGCTTCTCGCATACCTCGCACCGTGAACTCAAGCGATGGATCGAGAGGTTAATGCAGCGAGAACCATCCGTGGTCGCGCAAACCTCGAAGTGGTCCGGCCGCCCATCATCTTTGACATTGAGGACCACCCGATCGCATAACTGCGGTCGGTGCTTGCCGATGTTGGTCTCACCAACTATCCGCAACCTCAAGGTCACCAAGATGTTGGTTGTGGCGGGGCGGCCTGAACCTGATCTCCTCTGCGGTGCTCCATAAGCTTCAAATCCACGACAGCGAGCTCGAAGAGGCGGCACTTTCAAGGAATCAACCCGGGAAGGAGCAAGCGAAAGGAAAATCACGTTATCGGTAACATTTGGCGTGAGCTCAACTTCAGAACTGAGAGGGTCACATTTGGCGTTGCCGATTTCCCGTTGCCCTACAATGGAATACTTGGCCGTCCAGCACTTCGCCAAGTTCATGGCAGCCTCTCATTCGCCTACAACCTACTCAAGATGCCCGGCCCGATAAGCGTCATTTCTGTCCATGGCGACAAGAAGGATCGCTTATCTGCGCCGACAAGATTACGGGATGCAGCAGCATGACGGATAGCAAACCACTTGCGGCTGAAGCTCCGGGGAAGAAGAAGACCACCAAGTCCGGCAAAAGCTCGATGCCTACTCCGGCAAGCACACCTCTTGGTGCTGCGCTACCGTCGAGGGCGCACCATCGAGCTCCACCGGCAAGTGCAAGAAGATGATGGCAGCTCCACGAAGACCAAGAAGGTGCCGCCAAGGAGGACTGCCTTGGTGGTACCTTCACCATCGATTGCCACGCTTGACCCTAAATAGGAAGGCGAGCTCGTTGCTTTCTGTGGGCGAATGTCGATGTGTTTGCATGGCAACCATCGACATCCCAGTGTTCGAGGAATGTAATTGAGCACCACCTAGCTGTCTGTCCTCACCTTGCCGCCCGTCAAGCAAAAAGTCGGGAAGCGAGCGGTTGGGCGCCACGAGTTCATAGCGAAGAGATCAAGAAGTTGGAAGCGGCATGCCTTGTCGGAGGTGCTCCATCCCGTGGTTGGCCAATCAGGTAGTTATGCATGGGGCTAATGGGAAATGGAGACTTTGTATTGACTTCACGGATGTTAATAAAGCTTGTCCCAAGACCCATTTCCTTGCAGCGTATAGACCAGATTGTTGACTCCACACTGGATGTGATTTGCTTTCATTTCTTGATGCATACTCGGATATCATCAGATTTTCATGGCAGAGGAGGATGAAGAAAACGCATTTATTACACCATGTGGCACATCTTGCTTCATACGGATGCCCTTTGGTTTGAAGAATGCTGGTTCAACGTTTGCAAGTATTCCATGATGCCTTTGAGCCACAAATACGAAATGTAAAGCCTACATGGATGACATAGTGGTCAAGAGCAAGGACAAAGCAACTCTGGTTCAAGATTTGGATGAGACTTTTGCAAATCTGCGCAAGATCAACCTCAAGCTCAACCCGAGAAGTGCGTGTTTGGAGTCCCTTCGGCAAGCTTCTCGGGTTCTTTATGTCTCGTGAGGAATTGAAGCCAATCCCGACAAGATCAAGGCCATTGAGCAGATAGAAGCACCGAAGCGCGTCAAGGATGTAAGAAGGCTTGCCGGTTGCGTGGCTACTCTCAGCAGGTTTATCTCTAAGTCTGCTGAGCGCGCCCTACCATTTTTCAAGATTTTCATTAGTGCCACGCTTGACCCTAAATAAGAAGGCGAGCTCGTTGCTTTCTATGGCGAATGTCGATGTGTTTGCATGGCAACCATCGACATCCCGGTGTTCCTGAGAATGTAATTGAGCACCACCTAGCTGTCTGTCCTCACGCAGCGGCCCGTCAAGCAAAAAGTCGAGGAAGCGGTGGAGGGCGCCAAGTTCATAGCGAAGAGATCAAGAAGTTGGAAGCAGCAGGCCTTGTCAGAGGAGTGCTCCATCCCACGTGGTTGGCCAATCTGGTAGTTGTACGCAAGGCTAATGGGAAATGGATACTTTGTATTGACTTCACGGATGTTAATAAAGCTTGTCCCAAAGACCCATTTCCCTTGCCGCGTATAGACCAGATTGTTGACTCCACAGCTGGATGTGATTTGCTTTCATTTCTTGATGCATACTCCGGATATCATCAGATTTTCATGGCAGAGGAGGATGAAGAGAAAACCGCATTTATTACACCATGTGGCACATACTGCTTCATACGGATGCCCTTTGGTTTGAAGAATGCTGGTTCAACGTTTGCAAGAGTAGTCCATGATGCCTTTGAGCCACAAATACACAGAAATGTAGAAGCCTACATGGATGACATAGTGGTCAAGAGCAAGGACAAAGCAACTCTAGTTCAAGATTTGGATGAGACTTTTGCAAATCTGCGCAAGATCAACCTCAAGCTCAACCCCGAGAAGTGCGTGTTTGGAGTCCCTTCCGGCAAGCTTCTCGGGTTCTTTAATGTCTCGTGAGGGAATTGAAGCCAATCTGACAAGATCAAGGCCATTGAGCGAGATAGAAGCAGCAAGCGCGTCAAGGATGTAAGAAGGCTTGCGGTTGCGTGGCTACTCTCGGCAGGTTTATCTCTAAGTCTGCTGACGGCATACTGCCATTTTCAAGATTTTCATTAGTGCCACGCTTGACCTTTGAAGCGGAGGCTGCTGCTGCAGACTTGAAGAGTACTTGTCCTCCACTCCAATACTTATCGCACCTAGGCCACAAGAGAAGTTGCTTTGTTGTATATAGCGGCAACCAATCAAGTGGTTAGTGCTGCGTTAATGCTTGAAGAGGAGGCGGATGATGAGCCGACAACCGAGGCAGATGCATCGAGAGACAAGCGGGGGCTTCGTCGTCAAGCTCTGGTCCCGACAAGGGCGGATCTGCGCGAGGATTGCGACAAGATACAGAAAAGGATGGTGCAGCGCCCGGTCTACTTTGTCAGTTCCCTTCTGCAGGGGGCTAGGTCAAGGTACTCCGGTGTGCATAAGTTGCTTTTCGGCCTCCTCATGGCCTCGAGAAAGCTGCGCCATTACTTCCAAGCACATGAGATAACAATTGTCACTCGCTTTCCGTTGAAGAGGATATTGCAAAATCCAGAAGCAACAGGCAGGATTGTTGAGTGGGCCTTTGGGCTGTCAAGCTTTGGCCTCAAGTTTGAAAGCACTTCAACTATCCAAAGTAGAGCATTGGCAGAGTTTATAGCGGAATGGACACCAACGCAGGTTGAAGAAATTCGAGCGCGAGCATCCCGTCAAGGAAGCAAGTAAAGAGTGGCTGATGTACTTTGATGGTGCCTTCTCGCTGCAAAGGCGCCCGGTGCAGGCGTCTTGCTTATCGCACCACGGAGAGCACCTCAAGTACATAGTCCAGATGCACTTTCCCAAGGAACAAGCAACAAATAATCTGCAGTATGAAGGTTTGCTTGCCGGCCTTAGAATGCGGTGGACCTTGGGATCAAGAAACTTATCGTCGGGGGTGACTCGCAGACTTGTCGTCATAAGTAAACAAAGACTATCGAGTCCATTGATGGAAGTCTACTTTGTTGAAGTGAGAAGCTAGAAGAGCACTTTGAAGGCACGCAAATGGAACATGTTCCAAGAGCTCGAGCGATATTGCGATGGCTTTGTCAAAGTGTGCTGCACTCAAGTTACACAATGGAACCAGGAATTTTGTGCTCAAGCTGACTCAACCAACTGTAACACCATCAATGGGCAGAAAAAGAAGAGGAAGTTGGTTTACGGTGACTACTTTCCGGCGAGCTCCACAAAGCCGCCGCCAAGAGGGTCCCTAAAATCAGCATAAATATCGCTGAGGCGATCTGCTCCGACAAGCCCTAGGGTTTGTGTAGCATACAGACACACCCGCCCGGTGGTCGTTACTCTGGCGGGATCTAGTAGCCCCACAGATCAATACTAGTCTTTTCTGCGCTTTGTCCTCACTCGTGCGCACCGGAGCAACAACTTCGATCGATCACCCATCGACACTACTCGGTGAGCACGCTTAACTTTGGAGTTACATCGAATGGGCTCCGGAAAAAGAAGAATTCCTTATTGATATGAGTAGTCTATCATCCCTAATAAGCCAGGCTATGACATACACCCCCACTCGGAGGAACCGGCGTCCTCGTCGGGCCCACGAAACGTTCCCTCTTGGCACAAGCGTACGTGCTTCCAGTCGGTACATGTGCCATGTCGGGTGCCACGACGGGTCACAAACGTCATGAACAACATGACCACGCACCTGTCGCAACCATCCGTGTAACCGCGGTCGGCTCGATACCAACTTATAGCGCCCGGACACACCGCGGTGGTCGTTACTCTGGCGGGATCTAGGCTGGCCCCATAGATCAATACTAGTCTTTTCTGCGCACTTTGTCCTCACTCGTGCGCGCCCAGGAACAACTTCGGTCGGTCACCCATCGACACTACTCCCGGTGAGCACGCTTAACTTTGGAGTTACGTCCGAATGGGCTCCGGAAAAAAGAAGAATTCCTTATTGCTATGAGTAGTCTATCATCCCTAATAAGCGAGCTATGACGGTTTGTTTACGTTGAAGCGAGCGCTCCCGACAAGTTGTGCTCCGGCAAGCTTGCCGGGGATCATCAAGCTCCGGCAGAACCGCAAGTTCTTACCATGAAGCTGATGTTCCCGAGCGGCAGATGTGCCTTTAGTCCTTGTTGTCGAGCATAAGCTCCAACATGGGCACAGCAGATCGTCCATTTCCTTGAGCAGGGAACTTCCGAAGAGCAAGAAGAAGCGGAAAGAGTAGCCCGACAGTCAGCTATGTACCAGTTTGTTGACAACATCACATGTCGAAAGAAGACTCAGCGGTGTGAAATTGAAGTGTATTTGCGGGAAGATGGACAGAAGCTGTTGGCGAGAGATACGGAGGCATATGTGGTCACCACATTGGCGCAAAACACTAACGGCAAAGCTTTCCGGCAAGGTTTCTTCGGCGAAGCCCTCCGGATGCAACTGCACAAGTAACCAAGTGTGAAGCGTGCGAGTTCCATTCAAAGCAGATACACCAGCCAGCTCAAGCTCTCCGGCGATCCCTTTATCCTGGCCATTTTCGGTGCAGGGGCTCGACATCCTCGGCCCCTTCCCCGAGCTATCGGGGCTTTGAAATACTTGTGCGTCATGATCGACAAGTTCACAAAGTGGCGGAAGTGGAAGCGATGAGGAAGGTGACAGCATAGTCGCGATCAAGTTCTTCGAGTCAATTGTTTGCCGTTTTGGGATTCCTAACAGGATCATAACCGACAACGGCACACAGTTCCACGAGCCACACCTTCATGCAATCGCCCAAGATCTTGGCGCCAAGATCTGCTTTGCTATTGCTCATCCGAGAAGCAGCGGTCAGCGAGAGAGCAAATCTTGAAGTGCTGCGGGGACTCAAGACCAGAACTTCGACGGGCTACACAAGTCGGGAAGAAACTGGATCGAGCTGCCGGTGGTTCTTTGGTCGATCAGGGCGGCCAAATCGAGCCAGCGGCGAGACACCTTCGCTCTAGTCTATGGAGCGAGGCAGTTCTCCCCACGGAACTTCGTATACGGAGTGCGCCTCAGTGCTCGCTTATGATGAGCTTGAGCAAGAGCAGCTGCGACAAGATGACGCGCTGCTCCTTGAGGAGGATCGTCTTGAGCTGCTGTCTGAGCTGCTCGTTATCGACAAGCTTTGCGCCGCTACCATAGCCGCAAAGTTAACGCCGGAAGCTTGAGGAAGGCGACCTTGTTCTTTAGTGCGTTCAATCCGCCAAGAATTCCAACAAGTTGGCCTTGAAGTGGGAAGGCCCTTATCGGGTGAAAGCGAGTCACTAGGCCTGGCGCTGTCCGCCTTGAGACCGAAGATGGCGTTCGGTGAGCAATTCCTGGAATATAGAGCATCTTCGTAAGTTTTACCCATAGAGCGCGTTGCGGAACCTGTTCGGCAACCACCCTCTTGTACAAGTCTTGCTGTTGCATGTAATCCTTTGTACAAAGTCGAGCGCGGACCCGTGCATCGATAAAGCTCATGTGTTGCGCACAATTTGTCAATACATGCTTTCATAATCTTATATGCATGTGCTATCTAACATTTTGTGCAGCATCCACACCCGGTGGCGATAACGAGCCACTAGGCTCCATAACTATTTTCTCTTCTTTCTTCTCAAAAGAGGCAAGGTTCATCCACCCACAAGTTAACCGGGGAAGGAGAAGATAATGGTGTGGGCCACCAAGTTTAGCTAGGAGTATCACCTTGCCGGAAGCAAACAACGAGAAAAGCTAAGTTGTTAAGTTTAAGCAATCAGTTTTAAATTTTCAAGTTATCTTCCTCGAGCGACAGTACTTTGTATGGAAAACCCATGCGGCGGAGGAACCAACTCGTGGCTAGCTTGCGCCCTTACGTTGTTTGAGTCCGCTCAACAACTTAGCGTGCTGCAACTAGTTGCGACAAGGTTGCTTATCGGAGGCAGCATCGCCCGACAGAAGCTGCTTGACGTTCCGCACTCAGCGCTCCGCGGCAAAGGTGTTTGCACCAACAAGTCCCCTAAAAGCGTAGGTCATAAACATACAAGGGAAGAAATCAAGTAGAGGAAATAACATTGCGATCGATTGCCTAAGATAGTGTATATTACAAAATAACTTGTCGCAGATCTAATAAGTTGTTCTAACTATGGTATGCAGCGACAAGGGAAAGATAAACTTGGCGGCCTAGTCCACGCGTTCGCCATCGAGCCTCTTGACTTTGCTCACCCTGTCCACGATGGGTGCAACAAGGGCTTTGAGCGCTTGAACGTCAGCAGTTGGAGGCAGGGACTTGAGGACATTGGTGAAGTTGACGCCCGGATTGCGGAAGGCCACCTTCATCAGCACATTCTGGAGGGACCCGGCGCAGACTTGGCGCAACTCCTCAGCTAGCTGCTTTGGGATCTCCACTCGGAGCCGCTGGAGACCCGTCAACATGCCCTTGAAGAATAGGCTGAGCTTGGCGCTGGGTTGGAGGTTCTCGTCGGTGGAGTACCCAAGATCCACCATCCCCAGCTCCATCAGCTCATTATGGATGGCGGCGGCGGTGTCCACAAGACCTTCTGTCCAGTGCATTATGCTATCTCTGAGATCATTCTGGGCAGTCGCGGCATTCGCCAACAGCTCCTCGTTGGCCTTAATCTTCTCCAACAGGCCCGCTTCTCGATCCTTGGCGCCGTTCAGCGTCTCCGTCAGGGTGGTCAGTTTCAGCTCCAGATCCGCCTTGGAGTCCTTGGCGGCGTCAAGCTCTTTGATCTTCTCAGCGAAACGACCCTGCAGCTCGCCGAGAGTGTAGGCGTCCTTCTCGCGCTCGTGCTTCAGCGCGGTGACCTCCTCGCCGCTCTTCAGGAGGGTGGCCTGCATCTGAGACACCCTCGTCTCCAATTCCTTCTTGGCGGTCTCGGCAGCGGCGGCATCCTTTGCCTCTGGAGTGCCCGCCAATTGATTGCTTCATGCGTAAGATCTTCCTCGTAGCTATTGAGGTTGATCTTCGCTCGCCAGCCTCACCTTCTTCTAGCGGAGAGCTTCTGCCGGCAAGCCTCTGCTGCTCCTCGACCTCGGCCTTCTCAAGATGAAGGCCGTCGCTCGACAAGCTGCTCCGCGCTTCGCTATGTCCGGAGAGTTTCCTTGTTGGCGCGCGGAGCTCTTCTGCGCGTTTCTCCATGTCGCTCCGCCCTCGCGACAAGCGCCTCCTGGACTCCAACTTGGCTTGGCGGGCGGCGGTAGAGCGGCAACAGCTTCTTCGATGCTGCTCCTCCTCGAGCTTCGCCCGCTGCTGCTTGGGCGTCAACCAGCGACAGCCCGGCGGAGGCGAGCAATTCAGCGTCGAAGGTCTCCCCTTCGGCGGTGCCACTGAGCTTGGCGCCCACGGAAGCTTGATGAAGACACCTTCGTCGGCCTTGAGATGGCGCCGGGCTGGGAGCTCTTGAGTGCAGTGCGGCATCGGTGGCGGGGATCGTGATCGGTGCAGCGCCCGGGCGCTCCTGCTGACCTCGAGGGCCGTCGATCACGATCACGGACCCCTCCAGCCTCTGCGCCGGCGACAGCCTTGGCGGCCTCCTCGCCAGCCGGACCCGTCGGCGCGACCTCCTCCTCCATGTTGGCGGCATCGTCATTGTTGCCATGGCGTCCTCCTCGCCCGGCAACCTCGGTCTCCATCGGCTCTCCGGCAGATGGATCGGCGATCGGAAAAAGAAAAGAACAAGTCAAGCAAATGTTGAAGAGAAGAACAGAGAAAAAGACCAAGGAAATTTTCAGTCAAGAAGATTACGCAATGGGATCTGTAGCGCGGTCTCCGCCACGGAGGTCCTCGGCGCTGCCCTTGTCAGACTCCCTTGTCGGAGAGGCCTCCCTTGTCGGGAGGCGATCCCTTGGCGAAGAGTTCTCCCTCGGCGTGGTCGAGGCAGGCGACGAGAACTTGGGAGTGACCTCGGGGCCTCCTGATGAGGCTGCTCTGCTCTGCCTGATTCAACAAGTCGGACATCGATGAGGAGGAGCACCCAAGCACACCTAACCGTAAGAAGTGAATCAAATACTTACGCTGGGGGCTGTCTTTGAGGCTGCTCTGATGAAGAGTTGCCGTGTCCGGCAAGGGAGTCTCGGGCGTGCCCCACAGCCATGCAGGGGAATCGTCTTCGACGATGACCACGAGTCTTAGCCCTCTTGACGCCCTCTGAGCCAGCGTCTGAAGAAGGAAGAGCTCGAGAATGAAGCAAGTTAAATACAAGACAAAAGCGATAAATTGAAGAATTACAAATGCAGCGACAAGAACTTACTCTTCCTCTTCTTCCTCGGGTGACGGCGGAGAAGTCAAATTCTGCTCCGGTGCGACAAGCTGGAGGAGTAGGCTCCCTCGGGCGCTTGGCGGGTGCGGGGCCGTGGCTCGAAGGCCCGCTCCCGTTCTTGTGGCGGCGGGAGGCGCTCCGCGACAGCAGTGCTTGCAGCGGTGGAAGCGCGTCGGGCGGCGGCTGTTGGGCCGTCTGCGCGCCGCCACTCTCGGTCTTGCGGAGCGTCTTCTTGGAGGGGCATGGGCTCCTCCTCAGCAAGCTACTTGGCGGCGGAGGGGCGCCTCCGGCAGGCTCGTCCGGATCGGCGTCGGGCTCGGCCTGCTCCTCCTCACCGGGCGAGCTCTTCTCGGTCGGCAAGGCTTGCCGCCTCGGCTATTTCCGCCTCCTCGACGGTGAACCCAAACCGCCCGGCGGAGGCAGCCGCCGCCTCCTCCAACCTTGTGGCGATCGCGCCATCTCTTGCTTTCGGTGGTGTCGCGGGTGAGCCGCTTCTGCTTTCGACACGGATCGGCACTTCTTCCTAGTCATCGAAGAACTGCTGCGGCGTCGTCGGCGGGCTCTGCCAAGTCGAACGATTCCATGGGAATCGCTGGCAACATCATCGCGCGGATGCGGTCAAGCGGCGAGTTGTTGCACAAGGCACAACTCCCTCCGCAACATGAACCACTCGGGGTGATCGCATCGAGCTTGAACAGCTCCGCGGCATGCCATCTAGCTCCAAGGCAGTAAGTTCCATTTCAAACCCGGCGCAGCCTCATGATGTCCGCGCGTTTTGGAACTCCCAAGCGAGCCTCCCCTCTCCTGCAAGGCGCAATCTGTGGGCGAAGGAAGTCGCGCCAACTGCTCCTCTGTAAGCCGGCGTGTGCGAGTCGCAAGATCCTAGTCACGGCAATCTTCAACTTGGCATGATCCGCGTAAGTTGCTCCAATCATTGCCGCGTACTATGGGAGTTTGGCGCGAGGCGAGTAAAAGCGATGGCTCCTCCTCTAAGATCCAACAGCGGTCAGCTCTCCTCCTCCCACTTGCTGCGCAGCTCTCCGTCAAGATATGCTTCCTTCTTGCCGATCCTGGAGGTCCATGCAATTCCTCCGACAGCGGCTCTCCTCTCTCTGGCGGGCGTGAAGTAATGGCGGAAGAGTGCGACATTTGGGTGGACCCGACAAAGTTCTCGCGAGGTGTGCAGCGGCCATGGTGAGGGCGGCGTTGGGGGTGAAATCAAGGGCGGAGGCCATATGTGTTCATGACATCATAAAAGAATTGGAAAAAGCGGCGCAGAGCCCGCGATGGAAAAAAGCGAAGAAAGGGTACCCGATGAAACCTTCTCGGATGTGGCGGCGGAGATCACCCTCGTCTTGTGGTGTGCCCAGCGTCTCCGTCGACCGAAAAAGGTACAACAGCTCCGCAGCTCTTTCTGTCAGAAGGGGATCGAAGGGCCCGCTCCTTCCGGCAGCCTTGAGCGCTGCGCCTCGGCGATTCCGCCTTTCCCCTTGTCGGCTTCCGGAGCCATGGGGAGGTGGTGGAGGAGGTCGGCGGCGTTAGTGGCGCGGTGGCAAAGCGGGCGTCGCTCTCTTTGGGCTTGAAGAAGGGGGGCGGCGGCGGTTTTCGATGTGGCAGCAATGGCAAGTGGGCGTCCTGCCCTGTTCCCCTTATAAAGGGAGAGAGGGGCCAGGCGTTCGGTTTTCCCATTAAAAAGCCCCGATCTCTCCCACGGCATACGTCCGGAGCGTGCCGTTAAGTGGGGGCGTGGTGAGTCAAGCGAATAACTGCGCGATCTGGGCAGCGTGCCCGTTGCGCTGCACTGTTTTGGGCCTGGCCCATGAGCTTAGCGCCGTGTGTGGCCCGAGCCGGGGCTCTGTCCGGTGTACTAGAGTAGGGGTACCCTAGTATCCCGAACTTCGTGCAGACGATCGCAGCACTTCGCGGCAGGGCTGGCCTGGTGACCGCCAAGGTCCTCGGCGGCTCCTTTGGAGCCATTCAAGAACAAAATAATCAAGGCCCGGCAAGAGCAGCTTGTCGGGAAGGCCCTCAAGGCACGAAGAAACAAGACCCGGCAGAGGAGCTTGCCGGGAAGGCTGGCGGCGATAAGCTCCGGCGCGACAAGGACCTTGCGGCAAAGCGCTTGCATGACAGGTAACCTCTCTTCATCTCCGCTCCGGCTCATCCGTAGCGTGTCGTCGTGGGGCTTTCCGAACCACAGCGTGTCAATGGGCTGTGCAGCTAAGCGAGGGCGGCGATAAGCGGCGACAAGCTACCATCGTGGCAAGCGGGGCGCCTTGCGGTCCTGTTGCCTTTGTTCAGGTGACAGGGCGGACATTTATGGCTCTTGTCCCTTGCCGTCAGAGTTAGGTATAGATTACTGTACACTATACAAAGCGGTGTACCAACCAATGTTTTTACTATTCTACCCTTGTCTACTTGCCACCTTTGGTGACCCCTTGTGCCTATAAAAGGAGGCCCAAGTGCAACGTAGAAAGGGTCCGGCTCCGGTTCAGTTCATTTGCCACATATGAGACTAGAGACACTCAGGCTAGGTTTTGTAGCTCCCATTGCTCCCAAGCAAGAACACAATACAATCAACCAAGCAGCAGTAGGAGTATTATCTCTCCGGAGAGCTCCGAAGCTGGGTAAATCTGCTCGTGTGCATCGCTTCAATCCGCTCTTTGTGCAATCTCCGCCCCCCTCCGAACCACAAGGGACCCGGTCCCATAGGTGATCGTGGGCCACGATCAGCTTCCCCGACACAAAGCCAGCGAGACCGCCTGCTCCTGCCTCCAGTGGCCGGCTGTGCTGCCGTTGAGGCCTCATCGCCCCCTACTACTCCCACCGCTAGCCAGGCCCTGCGGCGAGGACAACCTCACACTGTAGCTAAAATAGTGAACCCTCGTACTCCTCTCCGTGTGGGCATCCACTGTCGCGTCTTCCCTGGCTCCGCGCCGTCCCCTTCCTAGTCCTCGCCGTCATCCACCGCCTTGGTGCTCTCGGCACGGCGTGGTCGATGTGGTCAACGACATTCCATCAAAAGAGTACTGTACGTGGAGAGGCTGACAGTTGGGTCCACGGCCATAGCCCAGTTTTTTTGTGATTTGCCAAGTAAGTCGCTTTGTCAGGCCTGTCGGGCTGCAAATCTTTGAAGACGAGGAGAGCTTTCATTCGGCTGGCGAGAAAATGGCCCATCAGTAATGAGAAATGGGATGTACATTTTAAAACACATCAAACCGCAATTAGTTTCAAATATATTTTTTCATTTGAGATTTTAAATTACATTAATTTTTATGCGTGGAGAATTTGTTGGATTTTATATTGATATACATTTATTTTTAAAATCAGTTTGAATGTGAGTCAAAATTTCGGGATTAAAAACAGTTCGGACCGCACCGAAATATGCAAAATTTCATATAATTTTTTAACCGCAGCCACAATATGGGCCTTAATGCTAACAAGAAGAATTTGGGCTCCAAAAAAAACCTTAAGAATTAGCAAATGGGCTGTAAATTATTAGAAATAATGGCAGATGGGCTCTATGCTGTTTTCCCTAGATTTGAGGCTTTCCTAAAAAAAGTTTGATGCACAAGCAGTGATTGTTGGATGGCCATCCAACGGCCGTGGTGCTTCTTCAATCTCTGCTCTTCCTGCTCCAGCCGCTCAAACAAGCGCCGGCGGGACTGCCTGCTCCCTCCTCCCCGTGACCGGCTGTGTTTCCTTGCAGGCCTCACCGCCCCACCGTACTCCCTTCGCTGGCCTAGCCATCCCTCTACTCACCCACACCTGCTATTATTCTCCAGCGATGGCAGACGAACCAGTAAACCCTCGTACAGTCGTACTCCCCTCCGCGTGGGAAACATCTGCCGAGTCTTCCCTGCCTCCGTGTCGTCCCCTTCCTAGGCCTCGCCATCATCCACCGCCGTGGTGCTCTCGGCGCGGCGTGGCCAATGTGGTCAACGACCGACTTCCATCGGAAGAGTACTGTGCGTCGAGACGCTAACAGCTGGGTCCACGGCCGCAGCAAGGAAGTGCCTCCTTATTACACGCAAAATAATTATTCCTCCACCTGACAGCGGGGACCCACCAGACGGGCCACCGTATTTCGTGAAAAAACCGTTTCCCCCCTGACTGCTGGGACCCACCAGCTACACCTTCGCATGCAAGGAAGTGCGTCCGAAAAAAAAACGATTCGCCCCCTTGAATGCTGGGACCCACCGGCTACATCTTCGCATGCAAGGAAGTGCGTCCGTGCAAAAAAAAAAGAATTCGCCCCTGACTGCTGGGACCCACCAGCTACATCTTCGCACGCAAGGAAGTGCCTAACAGTCGGGACCCACCTGGTCGAAGCGTATGTAGCATTGTCATTCTGGTTGCGAATGTGTACGTACATACTGGTCGTTTTAGAGGCGTGCACGTGTCGTAGTAGAGGCGCGCACGTAGCATGTACACGTATGTACAGCGGCCAGGTTGCAAGAAAGAAAATATGCCCACGTATGTGTACATACGAGCGGGGTCTCGAACGCCTACTCGCGCATACGTACGGCCAGGCCTCGTGTACATGGCTGGGTCGGAACGGAGAAACAGCGTCGTCGTCGTGTTCATGGGGAGGCAACAGAGTGCATCGTGTTCATGGGGAGGCAACAGAATGCGTCGTGTTCATCGGGAGGCAACGGAACGCGTGGGAGCCAACCGGCTGGGTCAGAACGGAATGTGTGGTCGTGTTCATCAGGAGGGCTTGGACGGAACAGGCAATGGAAGCGAGGCTGGCGTACCGCTGGCGGAGGAAGCGGACCTCCTACGTTGAGCGGGGTCTGTTGATCGGGAGGGTGTGGCGTACCGCAAAAGCAGAGAAGCGGACCTCCTCACGGTCAAAGCAGGGGTCTGTTGATCGGGTGGGGTGTGGCGTACCACAAAGCGGAGAAACAGACCTCCTACGGTCGAAAGCGGGTGGAGGGTGTGGCGTATCGCAAAACAGACCAAGCGGACTTGTGTTGGGCGCTACGGTGAAATGGGGTCTGTTCGCCGGGAGGGGTGTGGCGTGCATAAAAGGACTCCACGGATCTGTTCATCTCCACCGTAGACCTCCTCCAGCCTCCACGGGCTCTTGTTCATCCAGCCTCCACCGCGCTTCTCCACCGCTCTTGTTCAACCACCCTCCACCGTCTCTTTGTTCATCCAGCCCTCCACACCACGGGTCTTGTTCAACCACCCTCCACGGGCACCCCTCCACATCTCACTGTTCATCAGGTCCTCCACCACACCACGGGTCCTGTTCATCCGGAGGCAACGCCACCGCTCATTGTTCATCAAACCCCCCCATAGCGCTCACTTTTCATCCCGAGAGGCATCGATCGGCTTCAATTAGCAGCGATGGCGAAGAATCGCTCGATCGGGTTTAGTTAATAGCCATCGATCGATCGCTCGGGTTCGATAACGTGTAGCTGCGGTGCAATCGCTCGGGTTCAGTTAGAGCCCAACGCCTCGCTCGGGTTCAGTTAGAGCCAACGCCTCGCACACACGCATGTACATGTACGAGAGAAACGCGCATCGCTCGGCCCCTGACCTCCCACCGTAACCAGCAACTCCCCAAAATTTTCCTCCCCCTCGCTTCTACCACGGTTTTTTCCGTCATGGACGGCCCAAAGAATGTCATGCAGCTGCGTCTCCGGCCCGCCCAGACGAAAAGCCCATTTTCATCATGATTTTTGTCATAGAAGTAGGAGCCCACCACATCTATGATGATACGGGTTTTGTCACAATTATCGTCATAGAAGTGTCATATGTATGACAGAAAAAAATTCGTTCGGCCCAAAATGTCACGGATGTGTCTTTTTTTTGTAGTGAAGGGTTCTTGCCTGTGTTACAAGGTGTGAAGTTGAGTAAGACTCAATGCCCGACCACTGCAGAAGATAGAGAGAAAATGAAAGATGTTCCTATGCTTCCGGACATAGGCTCTATCATGTATGCAATGTTGTGTACCAGACCTGATGTGTGCCTTGCTATTAGTTTAGCAGGGAGATACGAAAGTAATCCAGGAGAGGATCACTGGACAGCGGTCAAGAACATCCTGAAATACCTGAAACTACTAAGGATATGTTTCTCGTTTATGGAGGTGACAAAGAGCTCGTCGTAAATGGTTACGTCGATGCAAGCTTTGACACTGATCCGGACGATTCTAAATTGCAAACCGGATACGCGTTTTTATTGAACGGTGGAGCTGTCAGTTGGTGTAGTTCTAAACAAAGTGTCGTAGCGGGATCTACATGTGAAGCGGAGTACATAGCTGCTTCAGAAGCAGCAAATGAAGGAGTCTGGATGAAGGAGTTCATATCCGATCTAGGTGTCATACCTAGTGCATCGGGTCCAATGAAAATCTTTTATGACAATACTGGTGAAATTGCTTTGGCAAAGGAATCCAGATTTCACAAGAGAACCAAGCACATCAAGAGACGCTTCAACTCCATCCGAGATCAAGTCCAGGTGGGAGACATAGAGATTTGCAAAATACATACGGATCTAAATGTTGCAGACCCGTTGACTAAGCCTCTTCCACGAGCAAAAGATGATCAACACCAAGGCTCCATGGGTCTTAGAATCATTACTATGTAATCTAGATTATTGACTCTAGTGCAAGTGGAAGACTGAAGGGAATATTCCCTAGAGGCAATAATAAAGTTATTATTTATTTCCTTATATCGTGATAAATGTTTATTATTCATGCTAGAATTGTATTATTAGGAAACATGATACATGTGTGAATACATAGACAAACAGAGTGTCACTAGTATGCCTCTACTTGACTAGCTCGTTAATCAAAGATGGTTATGTTTCCTAGCCATATACAAACAGTTGTTATTTGATTTATAGGGTCACATCATTAGGAGAATGATGTGATTGACTTGACCCATTCCGTTAGCATAGCACTTGATCGTTTAGTATGTTGCTATTGCTTTCTTCATGACTTATACATGTTCCTATGACTATGAGATTATGCAACTCCCGTTTACCGGAGGAACACTTTATGTGCTACCAAGCGTCTGGCACGAATGGTGATTATAAAGGTGCTCTACAGGTTTCTCCGAAGGTACTTGTTGGGTTGGTGTATTTCGAGATTAGGATTTGTCACTCCGATTCTCAGAGAGGTATCTCTGTGCCCACTCGGTAATGCACATCACTTAAGGCTTGCAAGCATCGCAACTAATGAGTTAGTTGCGGGATGATGTATTACGAAATGAGTAAAGAGACTTGACGGTAACGAGATTGAACTAGGTATTGAGATACCGACAATCGAATCTCGGGCAAGTAACATACCGATGACAAAGGGAACAACGTATGTTGTTCTGCGGTTTGACTGATAAAGATATTTGTAGATTATGTGGGAGCCAATATGAGCATCCAGGTTCCGCTATTGGTTATTGACCGGAGACGCGTCTCGATCATGTCTACATAGTTCTTGAACCCGTAGGGTCCGCACGCTTAAAGTTTGATGACGGTTATATTATGAGTTTATGTGTTTTGATGTACCGAAGGTTTTTTGGAGTCCTGGATGTGATCACGGACATGATGAGGAGTCTCTAAATTCGAGACATAAAGATCGATATACTGGATGACTATATTTGGATACCGGAATGGTTTGGGGTGAGACCAGGATAATACCGGAGCTCCGGGAGGTTATCAGAACCCCCGGGGAGGTATATGGGCCTTAATGGGCTTTAGTGGAAAGGAGGGGAAAGGAGCAAGGGAGGGGCGCCCCCCCAAGCCCAATCCGAATTGGGAGGGGGGCCGGACCCCCTTTCCTTCCTCCCTCCTTCCCTCTTCCTTCCCTCTCCCTCTCCAAATAGGAAAAAGGAGGAGTCCTACTCCCGGTGGGACTAGGACTCCCCCTTGGGCGCCTCCCTCCCTTGGCCGGCCCTCTCCTCCCCCCCTTTATATCTGGGAGGAGAGGGGCACCCCATAGACACAACAATTGATCTCTTGGATCTTTTAGCCGTGTGTGGTGCCCCTCTCCACCATAATCCACCTCGATAATATCGTAGCGGTGCATAGACTAAGCCCTGCGTCGGTAGAACATCATCATCGTCACCACGCCGTCGTGCTGACGGAACTCTCCCTCAAAGCTCGGCTAGATCGGAGTTCGAGGGACGTCATCGAGTTGAACGTGTGCAGAACTCGGAGGTGCCGTGGGTCGGTACTTGATCGGTCGGATCGTGAAGACGTACGACCAGCTCAACCGCGTTGTGTTAACGCTTCCGCTTTCGGTCTACGAGGGTATGTGGACACACTCTCCCCTCTCGTTGCTATGCATCACCACGATCCTGTGTGTGCATAGGAAATTTTTTGAAATTACTACGTTCCCCAACAATTTGTTGGGGAACGTTGCAGAAAATTAAAATTTTTCTACGGTTTCACCAAGATCTATCTATGAGTTCATCTAAGCAACGAGTTACGAGAGAGAGTTTGCATCTACATACCACTTGTAGATCGAGTACGGAAGCGTTCGAGGAAGTGGTGATGATGAAGACATTCCCAACGTGATTCCGATCACCGATGACCAAGTGCTGAACGGACAGCACCTCCGCGTTCAACACACGTACGGGACGACGGCGTCTCCTTCGTCTTGATCCAGCAAGGAGGAAGGAGAGGTTGAGAAGACAACTCAATGGCAGCACGACGGCGTGATGCGATGGAGGACTGTTCTCGGCAGGCTTCGCCAAGCTCACGCAGAGGAGGAGAGGTGTTGGGAGGAGGGCTGCGCCTTCAATGGTGTGTGCAGCCTCCCTCTACCCCTCTATTTATAGGGGAAGGAGGAGGGGCGGCCCCTCTAGATGCATCTAGAGGGGGCGGCGTTAAGGGAGGGGGCTTGCCCCCAAGCAAGGCGCCCCCTAGGGTTCCCCCCTCAACCCTAGGCGCATGGGCCAAGGGGAGGGGGTGCACCCAGCCCACCAGGGGCTGGCTGCCTCCCACGCAGCCCAAGTGGCCCCCCAAAAGGGGTGGCCCCTCCCGGTGGTCCTCCGGAACCTTTCCGGTGGACCCTCCATAATACCGATATGACCCGAAACCTTTCCGATGTCCGTTTGACGACTTCCCATATATAAATCTTTACCTCCGGACCATTCCGGAACTCCTCGTGACGTCCGGGATCTCATCCGGGACTCAACAACATTCGGTAATCACATACAAGTCTTCTTATTAACCCTAGCGCCACCGAACCTTAAGTGTGTAGACCCTACGGGTTCGGGAGACATGCAGACATGACCGGGACGCTCTCAGGTCAATAACCAACAGCGGGATCTGGATACCCATGTTGGTTCCCACACTCCTCGATGTTGTCATCGGATGAACCACGATGTCGAGGGTTCAAGCAACCCGTATGCTATTCCCTTTGTCAACGGTATGTTACTTGCCCGAGACTTCGATCGTCGGTATCCCAATACCTCGTTTAGTCTCGTTACCGGCAAGTCACTTTACTCGTATCGTAATGCATGATCCCGTGACCGGACACTTGATCACTTTGAGCTCATTATGATGATGCATTACCGAGTGGGCCCAGATACCTCTCCGTCATACGGAGTGACAAATCCTGTCTCGATCCGTGTCAACCCAATGACACTTTCGGAGATACCTGTAATGCACCTTTATAGTCACCCGATTCGTTGTGACGTTTGGTACACCCAAAGCATTCCTACGGTATCCGGAGTTACACGATCTCACGGTCTAAGGAAGAGATACTTGACATTGGAAAAGCTCTAGCAAAACGAACTACGATCTTTGTGCTATGCTTAGGATTGGGTCTTGTCCATCACGTCATTCTCCTAATGGCGTGATCCCGTTATCAATGACATCGATGTCCATAGTCAGAAACCATGACTATCTGTCGACCAACGAGCTAGTCAACTAGAGGCTCACTAGGGGCGTATTGTGGTCTATGTATTCACCGTGTATCACGATTTCCGTATAATCTGCTTATAGCATGAATAAAGACAATTATCATGAACAAGGAAATATAATAATAATGCTTTTATTATTGCCTCTAGGGCATATTTCCAACAGTCTCCCACTTGCACTAGAGTCAATAATCTAGTTTACATTGTGATGAATCGAACACCCATAGAGTTCGGTGTTGATCATGTTTTGCCCATGGAAGAGGTTTAGTCAGCGGATCTGCGACATTCAGATCCGTATGCACTTTACAATTTCTATGTCTCCATCCTGAACATTTTCACGGATGGAGTTGAGCGACGCTTGATGTGCCTGGTCTTCTTGTGAAACCTGGCTCCTTGGCAAGTGCAATAGCTCCAGTGTTGTCACAGAAGAGTTTGATCGGCCCCGACGCATTGGGTATGACTCTAGGTCGGTGATGAACTCCTTCACCCAAATTGCTTCATGCGCTGCCTCCGAGGCTGCCATGTACTCCGCTTCACATGTAGATCCCGCCACGACGCTTCGCTTGCAGCTGCACCAGCTTCTCGCTCCACCATTCAACATATACACGTATCCGGTTTGTGACTTAGAGTCATCCAGATCGTGTCGAAGCTAGCGTCGGCGTAACCTTTCTGACGAGCTCTTCGTCACCTCCATAAACGAAAACATGTCCTTTGTCCTTTTCGGTACTTCAGGATATTCTTGACCGCTGTCCGGTGTTCCTTGCGGGATTACTTTGGTACCTTCCTACCAAACTTACGGCAAGGTTTACATCAGGTCGGTACACAGCATGGCATACATAATAGATCCTATGGCTGAGGCATAGGGATGACACTCATCTCTTCTTTATCTTTTGCCGTGGTCGGCATTGAGCTGAGCTCAATCTCACACCTTGCAATACAGGCAAGAACCCTTTCTTGGACTGATCCATTTTGAACTTCTTCAAAATCTTATCAAGGTATGTGCTTTGTGAAAGACCTATGAGGCGCCTCGATCTATCTCTATAGATCTTGATGCCTAATATATAAGCAGCTTCTCCAAGGTCCTTCATTGAAAAACACTTATTCAAGTAGGCCTTAATGCTGTCCAAGAATTCTATATCATTTCCCATCAAAAGTATGTCATCTACATATAATATGAGAAATGCTACTGAGCTCCCACTCACTTTCTTGTAAACGCAGGCTTCTCCATAAGTCGCATAAACTAAACGCTTTGATCATCTCATCAAAGCGAATGTTCCAACTCGAGATGCTTGCACCAGCCCATAAATGGATCATTGGAGCTTGCATACTTTGTCGACATTCTTAGGATCGACAAAACCCTCCGGCTGCATCATATACAGCTCTTCCTTAAGATATCCGTTAAGGAACGCTGTTTTGGCGTCCATCTGCCATATCTCATAATCATAGTATGCGGCAATTGCTAACATGATTCGGACGGACTTAAGCTTCGCTACGGAGAGAAAGTCTCATCGTAGTCAATCCCTTGAACTTGCCGATAACCCTTAGCGACAAGTCGAGCTTTATAGATGGTGACATTACCATCCGCGTCCGTCTTCTTCTTAAAGATCCATTTGTTTTCTATCGCTCGCCGATCATCGGGCAAGTCGGTCAAAGTCCACACTTTGTTTTCATACATGGATTCTATCTCGGACTTCATGGCTTCTAGCCATTTGTTGGAATCTGGGCCCGCCATCGCTTCTTCATAGTTCAAGGTTCACCATTGTCTAACAACATGATTTCCGGACAGGGTTGCCGTACCACTGTGCGGAACGTGTCCTAGTGGACCTCTGAGTTCAAGAGCAACTTGATCCAAGTACCTTGATCATCATCATGAATTTCCTCTTGGTTGGTGTAGGCATCACAGAACATTTTCTGCGATGCACTACTATCCTGTTCAAGAGGTAGTACTTCATCGAGTTCTACTTTCCTCCCACTTACTTCTTTCGAGAGAAACTCTTTTCGAGAAAGGTTCCGTTCTTGGCAACAAAGATCTTGCCCTCGGATCTTAAGTAGAAGGTATACCCAATGGTTTCTTTAGGGTATCCTATGAAGACGCATTTTCCGACTTGGGTTCGAGCTTTTCAGGTTGAAGTTTCTTGACATAAGCATCGCATCCCCAAACTTTTAGAAACGACAGCTTAGGTTTCTTCCCAAACCATAATTCATACGGTGTCGTCTCAACGGACTTAGACGGTGCCCTATTTAAAGTGAATGTAGCTGTCTCTAGGCGTATCCCCAAAATGATAGCGGCAAATCGGTAAGAGACATCATAGACCGCACCATATCCAATAGAGTGCGATTCGACGTTCGGACACACCGTTCTGTTGAGGTGTTCGGTGGCGTTAGTTGTGAAACGATTCCACATTTTCTTAAGTGTGTACCAAATTCGTGACTTAAATATTCTCCTCCACGATCTGATCGTAAGAATTTTATCTTTCGGTCACGTTGATTCTCTACTTCATTCTGAAATTCCTTGAACTTTTCAAAGGTCTCGGACTTGTGTTTCATCAAGTAGACATAACCATATCTACTCAAGTCATCCGTGAGAGTGAGAACATAACGATATCCTCCATGAGCCTCAACGCTCATTGGACCGCACACATCGGTATGTATGATTTCCAACAAGTTGGTTGCTCGCTCCATTGTTCCGGAGAACGGAGTCTTGGTCATCTTGCCCATGAGGCATGGTTCGCATGTGTCAAATGATTCATAATCTAAAGATTCCAAAAGTCCATCAGCATGGAGCTTCTTCATGCGCTTGACACCAATGTGACCAAAGGCGGCAATGCCACAAGTATGTGGGACTATCGTTATCAACTTTACATCTTTTGGTATTCACGCTATAAACATGTGTAATACTAAACCGAGATTCATTAAGAATAAACCATTGACCATCGGAGCATGACCATAAAACATATCTCTCATATAAATAGAACAACCATTATTCTCGGATTTAAATGAGTAGCCATCTCGTATTAAACGAGATCCGGATACAATATTCATGCTCAAACTTGGCACCAAATAACAATTATTAAGGTTCATAACTAATCCGTAGGTAAATGAAGAGGTAGCGTGCCGACGGCGATCACATCGACTCGGAACCATTCCCGACGCAAGCGCCGTCACCTCGTCCTTTGCCAGTCTCCGCTTATTCCGCAGCTCCTGCTGTGAGTTACAAATATGAGCAACGGCACCGGTATCAAATACCCAGGAGTTACTACGAGTACTGGTAAAGTACACATCAATTACATGTATATCAAATATACCTTTGGTGTTGCTGGCCTTCTTGTCCGCTAAGTATTTGGGGCAGTTCCGCTTCCAGTGACCCTTCCCCTTGCAATAAAAGCACTCAGTCTCGGGTTTGGGTCCATTCTTTGACTTCTTCCCGGCAACTTGCTTACCGGGCGCGGCAACCTCCTTGCCGTCCTTCTTGAAGTTCTTCTTGCCCTTGCCCTTCTTGAACTTAGTGGTCTTATTGACCATCAACACTTGATGTTCTTTCTTGATTTCAACCTCGGCTGACTTCAGCATAGAGAACACTTCAGAATGGTCTTTACCATCCCCGCATGTTGTAGTTCATCACAAAGCTCTTGTAGCTTGGTGGGAGCGATCGAGGATTCTGTCAATGACCGCCTCATCGGGGAGGTTAATATTCAGTGGGTCATACGGTTGTGCAACCTGACATCTTGAGAATATGCTCACCGAGTAACTGTTTTCCTCCATCTTACAACTATAGAACTTGTCGGAGATGTCATATCTCTCGACCCGGGCGTGAGCTTGGAAAACAAGTTTCAGCTCCTCGAACATCTCATATGCTCCGTGATGCTCAAAACGCTTTTGGAGCCCGGTTCTAAGTCGTAAAGCATGCCGCACTGAGCGAGGGAGTAATCATCAAGACGAGACTGCCAAGCATTCATAATGTCTTGGTTCTGCAGGGACGGAGCGTCACCTAGCGGTCCTTCTAGGACATATTGTTTCTGGCAGCTATGAGGATGATCCTCAAGTTCGGACCCAGTCCGTATAGTTGCTGCCGTCATCTTTCAACTTGGTTTTCTCTAGGAGCAGCGTTGAAGTTCAAGTTGACATGGCGTTGGCCATTTGATCTACAAGACATATCATTCAAAAGTTTTAGACTAAGTTCATGATAATTAAGTTCATCTAATCAAATTATTTAAATGAACTCCCACTCAGATTAGACATCCCTCTAGTCATCTAAGTGTTACACGATCCGAGTCGACTAGGCCGTGTCCGATCATCACGTGAGACGGACTAGTCTCGTCGGTGAACATTCTCATGTTGATCGTATCTTCCATACGACTCGTGTTCGACCTTTCGGTCTCCGTGTTCCGAGGCCATGTCTGTACATGCTAGGCTCGTCAAGTAAACCCTAAGTGTTTTCGCGTGTGTAAATCTGTCTTACACCCGTTGTATGTGAACGTAAGAATCTATCACACCCGATCATCACGTGGTGCTTAGAAGCGACGAACTTTGCAACGGTGCACGCTTAGGGAAACACTTCTTGAAATTGTTGTAAGGATCATCTTATTTACTACCATCGTTCTAAGTAAACAAGATGTATAAACATAATAAACATCACATGCAATTATATAGTAGTGACATGATATGGCCAATATCATAAAGCTCCATTGATCTCCATCTTGAGGCTCCATGATCATCTTGTCACCGGCATGACACCATGATCTCCATCATCATGATCTCCATCATTGTGCCTCCATGAAGTTGTCACGCCAACGACTACTTCTACTTCTATGGCTAACGCGTTTAGCAATAAAGTAAAGTAAGTTACATGGCGTTCTTCAATGACACGCAGGTCATACAAAATAAAGACAACTCCTATGGCTCCTGCCAGTTGTCATACTCATCGACATGCAAGTCGTGATTCCTATTGCAAGAACATGATCTCATACATCACAATATGGCATTCATCATTCATCACAACTTGGCCATATCACATCACATGACAATTGCTGCAAAAACAAGTTAGACGTCCTCTAATTGTTGTTGCATCTTTTACGTGGCTGCAATTGGGTTCTAGCAAG
The DNA here is from genome assembly GCA_021605205.1 of Aegilops longissima. NCBI lineage: Eukaryota > Viridiplantae > Streptophyta > Magnoliopsida > Poales > Poaceae > Aegilops > Aegilops longissima. The sequence goes on along the minus strand of CM038679.1, from coordinate 326,225,065 downwards.
AACGTTTTCTTACCTACGAATAACCACAACGTGATCTTGTCAACTTCTATTTACCCTTCATAAGGACCCTTTTCATCGAATCCGCTCCAACTAAAGTAGGAGAGACAGACACCCGCCAGCCACCTTATGCAACTAGTGCATGTTAGTCGGTGGAACCGGTCTCACGTAAGCGTACGTGTAAGGTTGGTCCGGGCCGCTTCATCCCACAATACCGCGAAAGCAAGATAAGACTAGTAGCGGCAAGTAAATTGACAAGATCCACGCCCACAACTAAATTGTGTTCTACTCGTGCAAAGAGAACTACGCATAGACCTAGCTCATGATGCCACCGTTGGGAACGTTGCAGAAAATTAAAATTTTCTACGGTTTCACCAAGATCTATCTATGAGTTCATCTAAGAAACGAGTTACGAGAGAGAGTTTGCATCTACATACCACTTGTAGATCGAGTACGGAAGCGTTCGAGGAAGTGGTGATGATGAAGACGTTCCCAACGTGATTCCGATCACCGATGACCAAGTGCTGAACGGACAGCACCTCCGCGTTCAACACACGTACGGGACGACGGCATCTCCTTCGTCTTGATCCAGCAAGGAGGAAGGAGAGGTTGAGGAAGACAAATCCAATGGCAGCACGACGGCGTGATGCAGATGGAGGGACTGTTCTCCGGCAGGGCTTCGCCAAGCTCATGCGGAGGAGGAGAGGTGTTGGGGAGGGGAGGGGCTGCGCCTTCAATGGTGTGTGCAGCCCTCCCCTCTACCCCTCTATTTATAGGGGAAGGGAGGAGGGGGCCGGCCCCCTCTAGATGCATCTAGAGGGGGGGCGGCGGCCAAGGGGAGGGGGGCTTGCCCCCCAAGCAAAGGGGGCGCCCCCCTAGGGTTCCCCCTCAACCCTAGGCGCATGGGCCAAGGGGAGGGGGTGCGCCCAGCCCACCAGGGGCTGGCTGCCTCCCACGCAGCCCAAGTGGCCCCCCAAAAGGGGTGGCCCCTCCCGTGGTCCTCCGGAACCTTTCGTGGACCCTCCATAATACCGATATGACCCAAACCTTTCGATGTCCGTTTGACGACTTCCCATATATAAATCTTTACCTCCGGACCATTCCGAACTCCTCGTGACGTCCGGATCTCATCCGGACTCGAACAACATTCGTAATCACATACAAGTCTTCTTATTAACCCTAGCGCCACCGAACCTTATGTGTAGACCCTACGGGTTTGGGAGACATGCGATATGACCGCACGCTCTCGTCAATAACCAACAGCGGATCTGGATACCCATGTTGGTTCCCACACGCCCTCGATGTTGTCATCGGATGAACCACGATGTCGAGGGTTCAAGCAACCCGTATGCTATTCCCTTTGTCGACGGTATGTTACTTGCCCGAGACTCGATCGTCGGTATCCCAATACCTCGTTTAGTCTCGTTACGGCAAGTCACTTTACTCGTCCGTAATGCATGATCCGTGACAAGACACTTGATCACTTTGAGCTCATTATGATGATGCATTACCGAGTGGGCCCATGATACCTCTCCGTCATGCGGAGTGACAAATCCTGTCTCGATCCGTGTCAACCCAATGAGACACTTTCGGAGATACCTGTAATGCACCTTTATAGTCACCCGATTACGTTGTGACGTTTGGTACACCCAAAGCATTCCTACGGTATCCGGAGTTACACGATCTCACGGTCTAAGGAGAGATACTTGACATTGGAAAAGCTCTAGCAAAACGAACTACGATCTTTGTGCCATGCTTAGGATTGGGTCTTGACCATCACGTCATTCTCCTAATGACGTGATCCGTTGTCAATGACATGTGATGTCCATAGTCGAAACCATGACTATCCGTCGACCAACGAGCTAGTCAACTAGAGGCTCACTAGGGACGACAGGTCTATGTATTCACACGTGTATCACGATTTCTGATAATACATTATAGCATGAATAAAAGACAATTATCATGAACAAGGAAATATAATAATAATGCTTTTATTATTGCCTCTAGGGCATATTTCCAACACAATTAGGTGCTAACCTTGCTGTTTAACCTCCGTTTTTCCTTTCTCTCCTCCGTGGTCTCACGGTAGTACTTCTTCCACGTGGCAACATCTCCGACATAGTGCACGCGTCCATATGATCAGAAACTAAAATTACCAGCAGTCTCATGAACTCCGTTGTGACCGGGTCCGTCTCGAAAACCTTCTTGACTGGGTCCCAATGGTACCGGGCCTGAGGACGTCATGCTCCTGCGGGACGGTGAAGTCCGCCAAGGGGTCTGGGATGCCCAGACTTTCGTGTTCCACATCCTCCTTCGCCCATATGGACCTCTTCCCGCCGTAGCCACGGCTTCCGAGGTGGTGTCACCCCATGTTCCTCTATTGAAGCCCCTTCATGTACTTCGAATTTTTTTTGGCAGCTTCCGCCTCGCAAGCCGCCTTGAATATTTGAAATTGCGCTTCCGTGATTATCAGATTATCCTTTACAATCTCCGAGTAGGGTTCCTTTTTGTTGACGATCCGATGTTTCACCCTTGCTTTCCAGGTGGCCAACGCGTCGCTAAACTTGGTCATGGCGTGTTTGTTTATCTACTTCATTGTCAGGTCCTTATCTGGATTTTTATATTCCTTTTCATCCCGGCTCGGGAACAAGATTATCTGGTCCAGCTTCTTTAGGAGGGAGGGCCTTATATTATCTATCTTATTTAGTTTCTCATCATTGATGGTGGCAGTTGTCCGTACAATGCAGCCTATTTGATTGCCGTAGCACGCGCGCGCTTTCGTGGGCTCTTTTGGCTCAAAAATGCCGTCGTCCACCTCCGTGACCACCAGTCTAGTAGTCATGAGCTGGTTTGGGCGCCGTTGCCTCTTTGCTTTCGGTTCTATACCGGCTCCGCTAGTCTCAGCGCCGGTCTCAATGTCCGTCTCAGTCTCCGATGCAACACGTCGGCCCAGCAAGAACACCCATTGATCGTCAGCAAGGTACAAAAATTCGTCTTCCGCCCGGTAGACGTTGTTGCAATCACCAGAACCCTATCCTTCATCGTTGCTAGCCATGTTTCCTGCGATTAAATATAGTCAATTAATTCTAGACCTAATAAAATGAATAATGACATAAAAAGGCATATGTTTTGCAGGAACGTTGACTCCTTCCCGGTGTGGCAAATCCCGGGCACTCGATATGTCCTAGTTTGTAGCACAAGTCATGCCGAAATTCACGGAAAATTTTGGCATGACCTTTGCAAAAAATTGGACAAATCGAGTGTAACACCCACGATGCGATTATATCTTCCACATGTCGAGGCACGACTTAAAGGCATAAACACATGGTGTTTTTGTCGCAAGAAGGGTCATCTTCACACAATCTCATGTAATGAACAAGAATGAGATAAAGAGTTGGCTTACAATCGCCACTTCACACAATACATTAATTAAACATACATAATTCAGAGTACACACATAGTCCGATTACGGACGATTACAAATGAAAAGGAAGACAACCCCACATGCTAGATCCCTGATCGTCCCAACTGGGCACCACTACTGACCATCAGGCAACGAAACATAGTAACGACCAAGGTCCTCGTCGAACTCCCACTTGAGCTCGGTTATGACGCTTGCACTAGTATCATCGGCACCTGCAACTGTTTTGGTAGTATCTGTGAGTCATGAGCACTCAGCAATCTCACAGCCGCGATATCAAGACTATTTAAGCTTAGGGGTAGGATAAGGTAGTGAGATGAAGCTGCAGCAAGCGGTAAGCAAATATGGTGGATAACATACGCAAATAAGAGTAAGATGAGAAGCTACGTATCGGTCGGTATACTAGAAGTGATCAAGAAGTGATCCTGAAACTGTTTATGATCAAACATAACCCAAAAACTGTGTTCACTTCCCGGACTCCGCCGAAAAGAGACCATCATCACGGTTACACACGCGGTTGATGCATTTTAATTAAGTCAAGTGTCAAGTTCTCTACAGCTGGAAATTAACAAATTCCCACCTGCCACATAACCGCGAACACGGCTTTTGAAAGTTTATACCCTGCAAGGGTGTCCCAACTTAGCCCATCACAAGCTCTCACGGTCAACGAAGGATATTCCTTCTCCCGGGAAGACCCGATCAGGCTCGGAATCCCGGTTACAAGACTTTTCGATAATGGTAAAATCAGACCAGCAAGACCACCCGACTGTGCCGACAAATCCCGATAGGAGCTGCACATATCTCGTTCTTAGGGCACACCGGATGAGACGGGCTACGAGTAAAACCAGCCCTCGAGTTTCCCCGAGGTGGCCCCGCAGGCGGCTCGGTTCGGACCAACACTCACAGGAGCACTGGCCCGGGGGGTTTAAAATAAAGATGACCCTTGAGTCTGCAGAACCTAAGGGAAAGGTATAGGTGGTAGGCAGGAAAATGGTAAAACCAAGGTTAGGCCTTGCTAGAGGATTTTTATTCAAAGCGAACTGTCAAAGGGGTCCCATAAATCCCCAACCGCGTAAGGAACACAAAATCAAGGAACATAACATCGGTATGACGGAAACTAAGGCGGTAAGAGTGGAACAAAACACCAGGCATAAGGCCGAGCCTTCCACCCTTTACCAAGTATATAGGTGCATTAATTAAAATAAGAGATATTGTGATATCCCAACATAAACATGTTCCAACATGGAGCATTCTTCAACTTCACCTGCAACTAACAATGCTATAAGAGGGGCTGGGCAAAAGCGGTAACATAGCCAAACAACGGTTTGCTAGGAAGGTGGGTTAGAGGCTTGACATGGCAATATGGGAGGCATGATATAACAAGTGGTGGGTAGCGCGACATAGCGATAGAGCGAAGAACTAACAAGCAAAGATAGAAGTGATTTCGAGGGTATGGTCATCTTGCCTGAGATCCCGCAAGGAAGAAGAACAAGTCCATGAAGAAGACAAACGGACATAGTCGAACGGATCCTCACAATCACCACGTAACCAGAACTATCAAGGAGAAGCGCAACCGGAAAGAAACAAACAACATAGTAAACAACCATCACATAAACATGGCATGATGCACAACCAAGGATGATGCATGTCCGGTTTAAAGAGGCATAACATGGCAAAGTGCACAAACAAAACTAAGTTAAGTGGAGCTCAATACGCAACGAGATGCATATCAACAAAACACCGCATTCGATTATTTAGTTCTCTCTCGGTTATGTACCCAAAAATATTAAATGTTGATTAACATGGCAAGAGGTGAGGTATAAGTAAACTAACTATTTAGGCAAGTTTAAATGAGGCCGAAAAAACAAACAACAAGTCCGGTAAAGCCCCATATGCAAATTTTAGAGTTGGTACTGTTATGCCCTAAACCATATTTTAGAGTTGTTAAACATGCAACGTGATGTCACCATGTTAAACTATGCATTTTTCTATCCCATTTACATATAAAGTTTATTTAAAATGGAGCTACGGTTATTTAGTTCTGAAATAAAACATTTTAACATAGATGAAAGTGGCATATTAAGAAACTAGATGAAATTCTAAGCATTTTACATATATAATTTGTTTAAAACCAAAATGCATGGTTCAAGAGTTGTTAATGCATGAGCATGAAGGACTTTTCTGAAAAACTGTAAACTCTGGAAATTAGCTAAATTCACAGCAATAGGAAAAAACATATCGGGCCAAAACTGAAGGGCTGCGGGAGCTGCTCACATCGGGCCCTTGAGGCCTTTGGCCCGCGAAGGCTGGCAGGCTTGGTGCGGGAGTTGGGCCTGGAGACGCGTTGGGCCTGCTCCGTGGTGGTCGACGACTCGACCAGATCGAGCGAGAAGGCAGTCAACGGAAGCGGGTCTTGGCGCGGGGTGAAGCAGAAAGTGGACCCCCGGTTCAGGTGAAGCAGAGTCAGCGGCGGCGGGGTGCTCTCCGGCGAGGGACTTGGGTGGCGGGGAGGACCGAGAACGGCGGAGATGGCCGGGACTCGACGGATCTGGCCGGAGATGCGGTGGTGGTGCTCCGTGAGGGAGCCCAAGACGGCCGACGCGGTTGACCCGCGACGAGGCTTGCGAGGCGAGGGAGGCAGGCGCATGCGTGAGTTCGAAGCAGAGGTGAGGATGGGATGCCAGCGGTCGAACGGAACCCGAGGCGTCAGGTCACCGTGGAGACGAGGTGGCCGGAGTTGGAGCTACGGGAGGCCATCCATGGCGTTTCCTGAAGGGAAAGAGAGAGGTGAGGCAGGGAGAAGGAGAGAGCAACGAGGTCGGGCGGCTCACCGGAGGTAGCAGCAGTCACCGGCGAGGCAAGACAGGGAGAGGGCAACGCAGGGTTGCGGGAGGCGGCTGGCGTCCTCGGGGTTCGCTGCTCGCGAGCATAGGGGTGCGCGGGGCTGGTCCTCGAGCAGAACACCGGCGAGGACGGAGGACGCGAGGGAGATGGCTGCGGCTCACGCTGGGGTTCTCGAAGTGAAGCAGAGGAGGCTGTGAGACGAGGTGGAGGGGAGCTGGTTTCCGGCGACGATGCGGCTCCTCAGCGGCGCGGGGTCCTGGAGGTGAAGCTCGGGCGAGCTCCTCTCGATCTGTATCGAGGAAGGAGCGAGAGGCTCGGCTGTGGGCCGCCTGGTGGCCGTCGGATCTCTATCCGGCGGTCCCAGATGGATGGATCGGTGGTTGGTGGATCTGGATCGAGGAATTTTGCCAGGAGGCAGCGGGATCGAGGGAGGGGATCCGAGGGGAGCGATTAGGTGGCAGCGGCGGTAGGAATTCAAGGGAAGATGTCTAGGGTTGCCAAAACTAGATGAGGGGCTGTCCATATATAGTAGGAGTGGGTCTGGGAGGCTAATTTCGGACCATCGGTCACGATTGAGCGGTTTGGGTTCGAGGAAGAATCGGACGCGCACGCGAGGGGGGTCTGAGAACTGAGCAGAGAGGCTCCAGCTTAGGCAAGAGAGAAAACAAAGATCCAGGTTGCAAGGGGTCCGAGAAAGGTCAACAGAGACAAACGGGAAGCGGCACTACGAAAGGATGCAATCTTTTAAAACATGACGGCAACGAAGTGTCGATGTAGTGCAAATGATGACATGATGAATGCAACAAACAAATGAAACACGGGACAACAACCAAAAACATGGAAGGCGTCTGAAGCGTCGGTCTCGGGGCTCACATCGAGCACCTGAAATTTGCCGGAACAGGAAATGAATGAACATTCCGGCAAAACATAGGCCGCTCAGCTTCACTCCCTGGAAACAACAAAATGCCACTTGGGCACAATCGAACCACTTCAATGAAAAGGTATAACATGACCACTTCAATGAAAATATATAATCAACAATAAAATTCTAGGAAGGGATCATCTTTAAAATAAAACTTGCCTAAATTATTTTCCGAGAAAAATAGTGGTCTTTACAAAAATCAAAAACCTTTGCAAAATGACCTCACTAAACACTTCTCTGCCTAGGACAGAACCCAAATTCGGTTCTAGCTATTCCTCTCTCTCTCTATCACACACACACACACATTATTTTCTCTAACCCTTCTCTGCCTAAGACAGAATCTAGTTAAATTGCAAAGGAACTCCATTTCTCTAACCCTTCTGACCTAATGCTCTAAAATAAATTTTTGCTCTAACCTAGCGAACCTAGTTAACCTAGCTTGTTAACCTAACGAGCCTAATTAACCTAGCTATTTAACCTAGTTAGTTAAACTAGCTAGTTAACCTAGTTTACCTAGATAATTAACCTAATTAAACTAGTTAACCTAGATAGTTCTCTATCAAAGCCCTAAATAAATTTTTGCACTAACCTAAATAATTAACCTAATAAAACTAGTTAACCTAACTAGTTCTCTGTCAAAGCCCTAACTAAATGTTTGCACTAACCTAGATAATTAACCTAATTAAACTAGTTAACCTAGCTAGCTAGTTCTCTGTCCAATGTTTGTGCTATGCATGAGAGAGAGATAGAGGAGGGGTGGGGGCTTATAGAGGATGGCTCCGATGGTGGCGAGGGAGGCAGGGACGTCATCGGTGACGGCGAGGGAGGTAGTTGTGGAGAGGGAGGCAGGGGCATCGAAGGTGGCTCCAGTGGCGCCGAGGGCGGCTCCGGTGGCATTGATGAGGCCGCACGGATCCGCCGGCGTTCGGGGCGCCTCCGGTGGCGTCGACGGCGTGCGGCTCTGGTGGCTCCGGGGGCGTCGACGTCGGCAGGAGACGGCGGCGAAGTGGGGTGACGACGAATTGGGGAGACGGCGGCGAAGTGGGGTGACGACGAATTGGGGAGACGACGGCGAAGTGGGGCGAGGGATTTGAGGGAGAAGTGGTGGTCGGGGGGGAGGGAAACCGCTTTTGGTTTAAGCCAAACTTAGCGGTAGCGTGTTTACTGAAAAAGCGTTATAACTAAGTTAGCTATAGCGATTTTTACTAAACGCGCTAGTGATATAGCTATGTATTTTCCTTTTCTTTTCTTACTTCCTTTTCTCTTTCTATAGCGGGGGTCTAAAAACGCGCTGCTGCTACATTATCTATAGCGCCTCTTATGAATAGACGCTACTGCTATGCCTTTCTCCTTTTTTTTCCTTTTTCATTTATTTTTCTTTACATTTTATTTTTTCCTTTATCCTTTTTCTATTTCTTTCATTTTCATTTACTTTTCTATTTGTTTTTCATTTTATTTTCTTTTCATTAGCAGTAGCGCCTTTCACTGTAAACGGGCTGCTACAATAATCTTAGTTGTAGCGCGGTTTTTACAAGACCGCTACTACTATGTGTAGCCTATCGGCTTAGTAGTGAGAATTTTAGTAGTAGCGCATTTACAGGGAGACGCGCTACTGCTACATGTGTATCTGTAGTGCGGTTATCCTGCACGCGCTACTGCTATGTAGCACTAGCGCCCTTTTTTAACAAGCGCTACTACTAAAGTTCTGTGTATAAGGTTTTCCCTAGTAGTGATATTGGACCGGCTCCTTGCCGTAAGGCGAGGTATTACTGGGGGTTCGTGTGTTCCCCTGCCGGCTTGTCTCCCCCCTAGGAGGACGATCAGGTTGATTAGCTCAGCAGTGCTTGAGTGGCACGTTCTCGGCTGCTTCATCGTTGAATTCGGGCAGCAGCTTTCTGTGCTGGTAGGACTTGAGTTGCGCCTCACGTCGTGCTTCGAGGTCTTGCTCAATGTCGAGGATGTTGACCCACTTGACGTTGAGTATATTTTGGCAGGCATGAAGCTGCTACTGTTTTTTCTTCATGCTCTGAGCGGTCGGAATGAGTTGTTGCTAGAATCTCTCCTATTGTAATGGGTCGTCGGGGACTACAAACTCCTCGGGTCCGAGGTTAACGTCATCCTTGGATTCCGAGAGGTAATAACTATCATTCTCGGCCTCAGGATCTTTGGGATCCTTGTTGTTGGACATTCCAGTGGGGATGCCGGACTGAGTGGGCATGGCATTAGTGTCGTTGCCAAGGTCGTCGAGGTTATCGGGGACCGAGTTGTCGCTTGTGGCTCCCGAGTGGATGGACTGGCTCTCTTTTCCTTTGCCGGTGCCCTTGGGTCGCCTCTTGGGATGTCAGCGTTTTGAGGAGTCTCTTTTCTTTTCCTTGTCACCCTTAGGTTTCGACGTCTCTTTAGGGGTGGCGACCATGTAGACATTGTGAGTGGAGGTCGTGACCCTGCTGCTGGTATATGGAATGTTGATAACCCACAAGTATAGGGGATCAATTGTAGCTTTTTTGATAAATAAGAGTGTCAAACCCTGCTACCTCTTGAGCACTGCGTTGGTTTTCCCTTGAAGAGGAAAGGGTGATGCAGCAAAGTAGCGTAAGTATTTCCCTCAGTTTTTGAGAACCAAGGTATCAATCCAGTAGGAGGCTACGTGCGAGTCCCTCACACCTACACAAAAAAATAAATCCTCGCAACCAACGCGGTAAGGGGTTGTCAATCCCTACACGGTCACTTACGAGAGTGAGATCTGATAGATATGATAGGATAATATTTTTGCTATTTTTATGATAAAGATGCAAAGCAAAATAAAAGCAAAGTAAAGAGGCAACAGAAATAACTAAGTGTTGGAAGATCAATATGATCAAGATAGACCTGGGGCCCATATGTTTCACTAGTGGCTTCTCTCAAGAGCATAAGTATTTTACGGTGGGTGAACAAATTACTGTTGAGCAATTACAGAATTGAGCACAGTTATGAGAATATCTAGGTATGATCATGTATATAGGAATCACGTCCGAGACAAGTGGACCGACTCATGCCTGCATCTACTACTATTACTCCACACATCGACCGCTATCTGATACATCTCCAACGTATCTATATTTTTTATTGCTCCATGCTACTTTATCTACTGTTTTGGACTATATTGGGCTTTATTTTCCACTTTTATATTATTTTTGGGACTAACCTATTAACCGGAGGCCCAGCACAGAATTGCTGTTTTTTTGCCTACTTTTGTGTTTCGAAGAAATGGAATATCAAACGGAGTCCAAACGGAATGAAACCTTCGGGAACATGATTTTCTCACCAAACGTGATCCAAGAGACCTGGACCCTACTCCAAGGAACAAAAGAGGCGGTCACGAGGGTGGGGGACGCCCCCCCCCCCCCCTAGGGCGTGCCCCCCTGCCTCGTGGGCCCCCTGTTGCTCCACCGACGTACTCCTTCCTCCCATATATACCTACATACCCCCAAACGATCAGATACGGAGCCAAAAACCTAATTCCACCACCGCAACTTCCTGTATCCACGAGATCCCATCTTGGGGCCTATTCCGGAGCTCCGCCGGAGGGGGCATCCACCACGGAGGGCTTCTACATCATCACCATAGCCCCTCCGATGAAGTGTGAGTAGTTTATTTCAGACCTTCGGGTCCATAGCTAGTAGCTAGATGGCTTCTTCTACATCATGTCATTGTAGCCCAGTGACAGAAAGGGTTGCAATGCACGTATTGTATTGTTGCCATCGAGGATAACATGATGGGGTTTTTATCATATTGCATGAATTTATCCCTCTACATCATGTCATCTTGCTTAAGGCGTTACTCTGTTTTTAACTTAATACTCTAGATGCATGCTGGATAGCGGTCGATGAGTGGAGTAATAGTAGTAGATGCAGAATTGTTTCGGTCTAATTGTCTTGGACGTGATGCCTATATACAAGATCATACCTAGATATCCTCATAACTATGCTCAATTTTGTCAATTGCTCAACAGTAATTTGTTCACCCACCGTAGAATACTTTTGTTCTTGAGAGAAGCCACTAGTGAAACCTATGGCCCCCGGGTCTATTCTCATCATATCAATCTCCATTACTTTAATACTTGCTTTGTTTTTACTTTGCCATTTACTTTTTACTTTGCATCTCTATACCAAAAAAATACCAAAAATATTATTTATCAACTCTATCAGATCTCACTCTCATAAGTGACCGTGAAGGGTTGACAACCCCTAATCGCGTTGGTTGCGAGGAGCTATTGTTTTGTGCAGGTACGAGGAACTTGTGCGTGGCCTCCTACTGGATTGATACCTTGGTTCTCAAAAACTGAGGGAAATACTTACGCTACTTTGCTGCATCATCCTCTCCCCTTCGGGGAAATCCAACGCAGTGCTCAAGAGATAGCAAGAAGGATTTCTGGTGCCGTTGCCGGGAGGCTCACGCAAGAGCAAGTCAAGCACCATACCAAGTACCCATCACAATCCCTATCTCCCGCATTACATTATTTGCCATTTGCCTCTCGTTTTTCTCTCCCCCGCTTCACTCTTGCCGTTTTATTCGCCCTCTCTTTCCCAATCTCCTCCTCTCTTTCCCGCTTGCCTTCTCGTTTTCCTTTTGTTTGCTCGAGTGTTGGATTGCTTGTTTGTCGCGATGGCTCAAGATACTACCAAATTGTGTGACTTCACTAATACCAATAATAATGATTTCCTTAGCACTCCGAATGCTCCTCTTACCAATAATGAATCTTGTGAAATCAATACTGCTTTGTTGAATCTTGTTATGAAAGATCAATTCGTCGGCCTTCCTAGTGAAGATGCCGCTACTCATCTGAATAGCTTCGTTGATTTATGTGATATGCAAAAGAAAAAAGATGTCGATAATGATGTCGTTAATTGAAGCTATTTCCTTTTTCGCTTAGACATCGTGCTAAAGCGTGATTTTCATCTCTGCCTAAAAATAGTATTGATTCTTGGAACAAGTGCAAAGATGCTTTTATCTCTAAGTATTTTCCTCCCGCTAAAATTATCTCTCTTAGGAACAATATTATGAATTTTAAGAAACTTGATCATGAACATGTTGCACAAGCCTGGGAGAGAATGAAATTAATGATACGTAATTGTCCTACTCATGGTTTGAACTTGTGGATGATTATACAAAACTTTTATGCCGGATTGAATTTTGCTTCTAGAAATCTTTTAGATTCGGCCGCGGGAGGCACTTTTATGGAAATCACTCTAGGAGATGCTACTAAACTTCTATATAATATTATGGTTAATTATTCTCAAGGGCATACCGAAAGTTCTACTAATAAAAAAGTGCATGCGATAGAAGAAATTAATGTTCTGAATGGAAAGATAGATGAACTTATGAAATTATTTGCTACTAAGAGTGTTTCTTCTGATCCTAATGATATGCCTTTGTCTACTTTGATTGAGAATAATAATGAATCTATGGATGTGAATTTTGTTGGTAGGAATAATTTTGGTAACAACGTGTATAGAGGGATTTTTAATCCTAGGCCTTATCCTAGTAATCCTTCTAATAATTATGGAAATTCCTACAACAACTCTTATGGAAATTTTAATAAGATGCCCTCTGAATTTGAGAGTAGTGTTAAAGAGCTTATGAATTCACAAAAGAATTTTAATGCTTTGCTTGAGGAGAAATTGCTTAAAGTTGATGATTTGGCTAGGAACGTTGATAGAATTTCTCTTGAGGTTGATTCTTTAAAGCTTAGATCTATTCCTCCTAAGCATGATATCAATGAGTCTCTCAAATCTATGAGAATTTCCATTGATGAGTGCAAAGAAAGAACCGCTAGGATGCGTGCTTCCAAATATGCCTTTATTAAAGCGTGTTCTTCCAATTCCTATGAAAATCAAGATGAAGATCTAAAAGTTATTGATGTGTCCCTCATTAAATCTTTGTTTTGCAATATGAATCTTGATGAAACTAGATATGATCTTCCTTTACCTAGAAGGTGTTCTAAGAATTCGGAGTTTTTAGATCTTGATGATGAAATTGATAAATGTGGGATTGAAAGAAATAAAAACATAGATGTTGCAAAACCCACTATTTTGGATCTCAAGGAATTTAATTATGAAAATTGCTCTTTAATTGATTGTATTTCCTTGTTGCAATCCGTGCTAAATTCTCCTCATGCTTATAGTCAAAATAAGGCCTTTACCGAACACATTGTTGATGCATTGATGCAATCTTATGAAGAAAAACTTGAGTTGAAGGTTTCTATCCCTAGAAAGCTCTATGATGAGTGGGAACCTACTATTAAAATTAAAATTAAAAACTATGAGTTTCATGCCTTGTGTGATTTGGGTGCTAGTGTTTCCACTATTCCCAAAACTTTGTGTGATTTGCTAGATTTCCGTGACTTTGATGATTGCTCTCTAAACTTGCATCTTGCGGATTCCACTATTAAAAAGCCTATGGGAAGAATTAATGATGTTCTTATTGTTGCAAATAGGAATTATTTGCCCGTAGATTTTATCGTTCTTGATATAGATTGCAATCCTTCATGTCCTATTATTCTTGGTAGACCTTTCCTTAGAACTATTGGTGCAATTATTGATATGAAGGAAGGGAATATTAGATTCCAATTTCCATTAAATAAAGGCATGGAACACTTTCCTAGAAATAAAATAAAATTACCATATGAATCTATCATGGGAGCCACTTATGGATTGCCTACTAAAGATGGCAATACCTATATCTATCCTTGCTTTTATGCCTAGCTAGGGGCGTTAAACGATAGCGCTTGTTGGGAGGCAACCCAATTTTATTTTTAGTTATTTTTGCTTTTGCTTCTGTTTAGGAATAAATAATCCATCTAGCCTCTGTTTAGATGTGGTTTTATGTTTTAATTAGTGTTTGTGCCAAGCTAGACCTATTGGATCTTCTTGGATGATAGTTATTTGATCTTGCTGTAATTTCCAGAAACTTTGCGCTCAGTGCTGGAATTATTAAAAATCACCAGAACGTGATAAAATACTTATTCCAATTGCTGATGATCAATAAACAAATTTTCTAGGTCGTCTAATTTGGGTAGATTTTTGGGAGTTACAGAAGTTTGCGTTAGTTACAGATTACTACAGATTGTTCTGTTTTTGACAGATTCTGTTTTTCGTGTGTTGTTTGCTTATTTTGAAGAATCTATGGCTAGTAAAATATTTTATAATCCAAGAGAAGTTTGAATACAGTAGGTTTAACACCAATATAAATAAAGAATGAGTTCATTACAGTACCTTAAAGTAGTCTTTTGTTTTCTTTCTCTAACGGAGCTCACGAGATTTCTATTGAGTTTTGTGTTGTGAAGTTTTCAAGTTCTGGGTAAATTCTTTTGATGGATTATGGAACAAGGAGTGGCAAGAGCCTAAGCTTGGGGATGCCCTTGGCACCCCAAGATAATCCAAGGACACCAAAAAGTCAAAGCTTGGGGATGCCCCGGAAGGCATCCCCTCTTTCGTCTACTTCCATCGGTAATTTACTTGGAGCTATATTTTTATTCACCACATGATATGTGTTTTGCTTAGGAGCGTCTTGTATCATTTGCGTCTTTGCTTGTTAGTCTACCACAATCATCCTTGCTGTACACTCCTTTTGAGAGAGCCACACATAAATTGGAATTTGATAGAATACTCTATGTGCTTCATTTATATCTTTTGAGCTTGATAGTTTTGCTCATAGTGCTTCACTTATATCTTTTGAGCGTGATAATTTTTGCTCTAGTGCTTCACTTAGATATTTTAGAGCATGGTGGTGGATTTGTTTTAAATAAACTGTTGATCTCTCATGCTTCACTTAGATTATTTTGGGAGTCGTTGATAGCTTGGTAATTTGCTTATATTAATATACTTGGTATTCAAGATATGTGAAACTTTCTTTTGAGTGCGTTGAATACTAAGAAAAGTTTGATACTTGATAATTGTTTTGAGATATGGAGGTAGTGATATTAAAGTCATGGTAGTTGGGTGATTATGAATTTAAAGAATGCTTGTGTTGAAGTTAGCAAATCCGTAGCATGCACGTATGGTTAAAGTTGTGTAACAAATTTGAAACATGAAGTGTACCTGGCTTGTGCATCCTTATGAGTGGCGGTCGGGGATGAGCGATGTTCTTTTCCTACCAATCTATCCCCCTAGGAGCATGCGCGTAGTACTTGATTTTTGATGACTTCAAATTTTTTGCAATAAGTATATGAGTTCTTTGGACTAATGTTGAGTCCATGGATTATACGCACTTTTACCTTTCCGCCTTTGCTAGCCTCTTCGGTACCATGCATTGCCCTTTCTCACCTTGAGAGTTGGTGCAAACTTCGCCGGTGCATCCAAACCCCGTGATATGATACGCTCTATCACACATAAACCTCCTTATATCTTCCTCAAAACAGCCACCATACCTACCTATTATGGCATTTCCATAGACATTCCGAGATATATTGCCATGTAACTTTCCACCGTTCCGTTTATTATGACGCGCTTCATCATTGTCATATTGCCTTGCATGATCATGTAGTTGACATCGTATTTGTGGCAAAGCCACCATGCATAATTTGTCATACATGTCACTCTTGATTCATTGCACCATCCCGGTACACCGCAGGAGGCATTCATATAGAGTCATATCTTGTTCTAGTTTCGAGTTGTAATCCTTATGTTGTAATCAATAGAAGTGTGATGATCATCATTATTAGAGCATTGCCCAATCAAAAAAAGAGAAAGGCCAAAAAAAAGGAAAGGCCCAAAAAAATAAAAAAATAAAAATAAAAAGGGCAATGTTACTATCTCTTTTTCCACACTTGTGCTTCAAAGTAGCACCTTGTTTTTCATGTAGTGAGTCTCATATATTGTGCTTCAAAGTAGCACCATGTTTTTCATATAGTGAGTCTCATAAGTTATCTTTTTATACTAGTGGGAATTTTTCATTATAGAACTTGGCTTGTATATTCCTACGATGAGCTTCCTCAAATGCCCTAGGTCTTCATGAGCAAGCAAGTTGGATGCACACCCACTAGTTTTCTTTTGTTGAGCATTCATAGCTCTAGTGCATCCGTTGCATGGCAATCCCTACTCATGTTGACATCAATTGATGGGCATCTCCACAGCCCGTTGATTATCCTCGTCAATGTGAGACTTTCTCCTTTTTGTCTTCTCCAGACAATCCCCATCATCATATTCTATTCCACCCAGTGCTATATCCATGGCTCACGCTCATGTATTGCGTGAAGGTTGAAAAAGTTTGAGATTATTTAAGTATGAAACAATTGCATGGCTTGTCATCGGGGGTATAGAATTTGGGAACATCTTTGTGTAAGGAAAATGAACCATAGCCTAACTATATGATTTTGTAGGGATGAACTTTCTTTTGCCATGCTATTTTGAGAAGACATGATTACTTTGATTAGTATGCTTGAAGTATTACTATTTATTTTATCAATATGCACTTTTATTTTGTATTCATTCGGATCTGAATGTTCATACCACAATTAAGAAGATTTACATTGAAATTATGCCAAAGTATCACTCCGCATCAAAAATTATCTTTTTATCATTTACCTACCGAGGACGAGCAGGAATTAAGCTTAGATGCCTCGATACGTCTCCAACGTATCTATAATTTTGATTGCTCCATGCTACTTTATCTACTATTTTGGACTATATTGGGCTTTATTTTCCACTTTTATATTATTTTGGGACTAACCTATTAACCGGAGGCCCAGCCTGTAATTGCTGTTTTTGCCTATTTCAAGTGTTTCAAGAAACGGAATATCAAACGGAGTCCAAACGGAATGAAACCTTCGGGAACGTGATTTTCTCACCGAACGTGATCCAGAAGACTTGGACCCTACTCCAAGGAACAAAAGAGGCGGTCACGAGGGTGGGGGGCGCGCCCCCCTGCCTCATGGGCCCCCTGTTGCTCCACCGACGTACTCCTTCCTCCTATATATACCTAAGTACCCCCAAACGATCAGATATGTAGCCAAAAACCTAATTCAACCGCCGCAACTTCCTGTATCCACGAGATCCCATCTTGGGGCCTGTTCCGAGTTCACGAGGGGGCATCCACCATGGAGGGCTTCTACATCATCACCATAGCCCCTCCGATGAAGTGTGAGTAGTTTACTTCAGACCTTCGGGTCCATAGCTAGTAGCTAGATGGCTTCTTCTCTCTTTTTGGATCTCAATACAATGTCCCCCCCCCCCCCCCTCTCTCGTGGAGATCTATTCGATGTAATTTTCTTTTTTCTGCGTGTTTGTTGAGACCGATGAATTGTGGGTTTATGATCCAGATTATCTATGAATAATATTTGAATCTTCTATGAATTCTTTTATGTATGATTCGTTATGTTTGCAAGTCTCTTCTCCATTTGGTTTGGCCAACTAGATTGGTAGTTCTTGCAATGGGAGAAGTGCTTAGCTTTGGGTTCAATCTTGCGTGTCCTTACCCAAAGGATGTAAAGGGTTGCAAGGCACGTATTGTATTGTTGCCATCGAGGATAACAAGATGGGGTTTTTATCATATTGCATGAATTTATCCCTCTACATCATCTCATCTTGCTTAAGGCGTTACTCTGTTTTTAACTTAATACTCTAGATGCATGCTGGATAGCGGTCGATGAGTGGAGTAATAGTAGTAGATGCAGAATCGTTTTGGTCTACTTGTCTCGGACGTGATGCCTATATAGATGATCATACCTAGATATCCTCATAACTATGCTCAATTTTGTCAATTGCTCAACAGTAATTTGTTCACCCACTGTAGAATACTTATGCTCTTGAGAGAAACCACTAGTGAAACCTATGGCCCCCGTGTCTATTCTCATCATATCAATCTCCATTACTTTAAAACTTCCTTTGTTTTTACTTTTTACTTTGCATCTCTATACCAAAAAAATACCAAAAATATTATTTATCATCTCTATCAGATCTCACTCTCGTAAGTGACCGGGAAGGGATTGACAACCCCTAATCGCGTTGGTTGCGAGGAGCTATTGTTTTGTGCAGGTACGAGGGACTTGTGCGTGGCCTCCTACTGGATTGATACCTTGGTTCTCAAAAACTGAGGGGAATACTTACGCTACTTAGCTGCATCATCCTCTCCTCTTCGGGGAAATCCAACGCAGTGCTCAAGAGGTAGCACTATCCAGCATGCATCTAGAGTATTAAGTTCATAAGAACAGAGTAACGCCTTAAGCAAGATGAAATGATATAGAGGGATAAATTCATGCAATATGATAAAAAAACCATCTTATTATCCTTGATGGCAACAATACAATACGTGCCTTGCTGCCCCTACTGTCACTGGGAAAGGACACCGCAAGATTGAACCCAAAGCTAAGCACTTCTCCCATTGCAAGAAACATCAATCTAGTAGGCCAAACTAAACTGATAATTCGAAGAGACTTGCAAAGATAACCAATCATACATAAAAGAATTTAGAAGATTCAAATATTGTTCATAGATAAACTTGATCATAAACCCACAATTAATCGGTCTCAACAAACACACCGCAAAAGAAGATTACATCGAATAGATCTCCACGAGAGAGGGGGAGAATATTGTATTGAGATCCAAAAAGAGAGAAGAAGCCATCTAGCTACTAACTATGGACCCGAAGGTCTGAGGTAAACTACTCACAATTCATCGGAGAGGCTATGGTGTTGATGTAGAAGCCCTCCGTGATCGATGCCCCCTCCGGTGGAGCTCCGAAACAGGCCCCAAGATGGGATCTCGTGGGTACAGGAGGTTGCGGCGGTGGAATTAGATTTTTGGCTCCGTATCTGATCGTTTGGGGGGTACGTAGGTATATATAGGAGGAAGGAGTACGTCGGTGGAGCAACGTGGGGCCCATGAGGGTGGAGGGCGCGCCT
This sequence comes from Aegilops longissima, assembly GCA_021605205.1. NCBI lineage: Eukaryota > Viridiplantae > Streptophyta > Magnoliopsida > Poales > Poaceae > Aegilops > Aegilops longissima. Next base: position 326,206,003 of record CM038679.1, on the reverse strand, counting down.
GTGGGGGGTAGGCGCGCCCCCCTACCCCGTGGCTTCCTCAATGCTTCCTTTACGTAGGGTCCAAGTCTCCTGGATCATGTTCGTTCCAAATATCACGTTGTCGGGGAAGCTGATCTTGACCCACGAACACCTATGGGACCTGGCGGACCGAGTCCCTTGTGGTTCGGAGGGGGGCGGAGATTGCACGAAGAGCAGATCGAGGCGATGCACACGAGCAGTTTACCCAGCTTCGGAGCTCTCCGGAGAGATAATACTCCTACTGTTGTTTGGTTGATTGTATCGTGTTCTTGCTAGGGAGCAATGAGAGCTACAAAACCTAGCCTGAGTGAGTGTGGTCTCGAATGAGTCGAATGAACCGAACGGAGCCGAACCCTTTCTACGTCGCACATGGGCCTCCTTTTATAGGTTCAAGGGTCACCACAGTGGCAACGTGACGAGGGTACAAATGGAAAACAGTAGTTGGTACACCGACTTGTACAAAGGTACAAAGGCATATACCTAACTCGACGGCAAGGGACAAGATCAATAACGCCCGCCCTCGCCGCCTAAACAAAGGCAACAGGACCGCTGGCGCACCACCGCTTGCCACGATGGTAAGCTTGTCGCCGCCGCTTATCGCTGCTCTCCGCTGGCTGCACAGCCCCTTGACACGCTGTGGTTCGGAATAGCCCCACGGCGACACGCTGGCGGATGAGCCGGAGCGGAGATGAAGAGAGGTTGCTCGCCGCGCAAGCGCTTTGCCGCAGCCGAACCCTTATCGCGCCGGAGCTTGTCGCCGCCAGCCTTCCCGGCAAGCTCCTCTTGCCGGGTCTTGTTTCTTCGTGCCTTGAGTGGCCTTCCCGCATGCTCCTCTTGCCGGGCCTTGAATACTTTGTTCTTGAATGGCTCCAAAGGAGCCGCGGTGGACCTTGGCGGTCACCAGGCCAGCCCTGCCGCTGGTGCTACAACTGCCCGCGCACGAAGTTCGGGATACTAGGGTACCCTACTCTAGTACACCGGACAGAGCCCTCGGCTGGGCCACACGGCGCCGAAGCTCATGGGCCAGGCCCAAAACAAAGGCACGGCACGCGCCTAGAGAACGCCGTTACTCGCTCCGGACCCACCACGTCTCCCACGAACAGCACGCGCCGAACGTGGCGTCGTGGAAGAGATCGTGGGGGCCTTCTTTAATCGGAAAAGCGGAATGCCCGCCCCCTCTCCCTCCTTATAAGCAGGGGAAACAGGGGCAGGACGCCCACTTGCCATTGCTGTCACATCAAAAACCACCGCCGCTCCCCCCTTCTTCTCAAATCCGAAGAGAGCAACGCCCCGCCCCACATCGCCACCAACGCCATCAACGCCGCCGGATTCCTCCACCACCTCCGCCATGGGCCCGAAGGCCGACAAGGGAAAGGCGGAATCGCCGAGGCGCAGCTGCTCGCGGCGCTGCGGAAGGAGCGGGCCACCTTCGACCCCCTGCTCGACGTGCAAGAGCTGCGGGAGCTGTACTACCTCTTCTAGTCGACGGAGACGCGGGCGCACCCGCGCACGAGGGTGATCTCCGCCGCCGCATCCGAGAAGGTTTCCGTCGGGTACCCCTTCTTCGCTCTTTTCTTCTACTGCGGGCTCTGCCCGCCCTTTTCCGAGTTCTTTTGCGACATCATGAACACATACGGCCTCCGCCTCCTTGATTTCACCCCCAACGCCGTCCTCACCATGGCAGTTTTCGCACACCTCTGCGAGAACTTTGTTGGAGTCCACCCAAATGTAGCCCTCTTCCGCCACTACTTCATGCCCCGCGTTGAGAGAGGAGAGCCGCTTGCCGGAGGGATTGCATGGATCTCTAGGATCGGCAAGAAAAAGGCATATCTGGAAGGAGAGCTCCGTAGCAAATGGGAGGAGTGGAGAGCTGATTGGTGTTGGATCATAGAGGAGAACCCACAGCCATTCACTGCCCAGCGCCAAACTCCCATAGTGCGCGGCAACGGTTGGAGCAACTTGGCGCCGGAGGATGCGAGGTTGAAGATTGCCGTGACCCGGATCTTGCGCCTCAGGCATGCCGGACTCACTGTAGGTGCTGTTGGCGCGGATTTCCTTCGCCGCCGCATTGCGCCCTTGCAGGAGAGGAGGAGGCCTGCTTGGGAGTTCCAAAACGCGGCAGACATCATGAGGCTACGCCCGGGCCTCAATTGGAATTTCACTGTCTTGGAGCTGGATGCGATGCTGCTGGAGCTGTTCAAGCTCGACCCAGATCGCCCGAGTGGTTCATGTTGCCGAGGGGGTCGCCTTTGTGCAACAACTCTTCGCTGACCGCATCCAGCGATGATGCCGCCAGCGATTCCCATGGAATCATTCCAACTTGGCAAGAGCCCGCCGACGACATCGTGCAACAGTTCTTCGACAGCTTGGAAGAAGTGCCGATCCGCGCCGACGAGCAGAAGTGGCTCACCCGCGACACTACCGACGCCGAGCTGCAGCGCATCGCCACCAGGCTGGAGGAGGCGGCGAAAGCTGCTGCCGCCGGTGAGTTTGGGTTCACCGTGGAGGAGGTGGGGGCAGCCGAGGCGGCAAGCCTTGCCGACCGAGAGGAGCTTGCCAGCGCGGAGAAGCAGGCCGAGCCTGATGCAGAACCGAACGAGCCTGCCGGGGGCGCCTCCCCTCCACCTTCAGATAACTTGTCGCGGGAGGAGCCCGCAGCGCCACCAAGAAGGCGCCTCCGCAAAACCGGGGAAGCGGCGGGGTGGCAGGCTGGCCAGCCATCGCGCCGTGCGACGCGCTCCACCGCGGCAAGCTCATACACGGAGCACCTCACACCGCCACAAAGAATCGGAGCGGGTCTTCGGGACCACGGCTCCCACACCCGCCAAGCGCCCGAGGGAGCCCACTCTTCCAGCTTGTCGCACCGGAGGTGGAGCGGAATTCGACTTGTCCGCTCTCAGCTCCGAGGAGGAGGAAGAAGAGTAAGATCTTGTCGTTGTACTTGTAATTCCTCGATTTGCTGTTTTGTCTTGTATCTGATTTGCTTCACTCTGAACCCTTTCCTTCTTCAGACACTCGCTCGTGAGGGCGTCAAGAGGGCCAAGACTCCGTGGTTGTCATCAAGACGATCCCAGCAGGGCGGCAGGAGGCGCGTCTGAGACCCCCTTGCCGGATCCGGCAACCCTTCCGCAGAGCAGCCCCAAGCACAGCCCCCAGCGTAAGTAATTGGTTTATTTCTTACGGTTAGGTGTGCATGGGTGCTCCTTCTTCACTGATATCTTGACTTGTTGATTTGTGTAGGAGCGGAGCAGCCTCATCAGGAGGCCCCGGAAGTCACTCCCGAAGTTTTGTCTGCTTCAACTACGCCGCCAAGGGAGAATTCTCCGGCAAGGGAGCGCTCTCCGGCAAGGGAGGCCTCTCCGACAAGGGATGCTTCTCCGACAAGGGGCAGCGCCAACGATCCTCCAGATCCCATCGCAGGTATCTCCTTGCCTGAAAATTTCCCATGGGTTGCTTTTCTTCTGTTCTTCTTTTCGAACATTTGCTTGACTGTTCTTTCTTTTCCTGATCTTCAGATCCATCTGCCGGAGAGCCGATGGAGACTGAGGTTGGCGGCGAGGAGGACGGCGGCAACAATGACGACGCCGCCAACATGGAGGAGGAGGCTGGCGCCGATGGGTCCGCCGGCGAGGAGGCCGCCAAGGCTGCTGGCGCAAAGGCTGGGGAGGGGTCCGGTGATTGCACTGACGACCCTGAGGCTGCAGGAGCGCCAGGCGCTACGCCGACCGCCGATCCCTCCGCCACCGATGCAGCACCAGGCTCCGAAGAGCCCCAGCCCGGCCCCTATCTGAAGGCCGGCGACGGTGTCTTCATCAAGCTTCCATGGGCGTCGAGCTCCAGGGCGCCGGTCGAGGGAGAGACCTTCGACGAGGAGCTGCTCGCCTCCGCTGGGCTGTCGCTAGTTGACGCGCCAAGCAGCAGCAGTGGCGAGTCTGAGGAAGAGCAGCTACTGTCGCTCTACCGCACCCGACAAGCTAAGCTAGAGTCCAAGGAAGCGCTTGTCGCGAGGGCGGGAGCTGACATGGAGAAGCGCGCAGAAGAGCTCCGGCGCGCCAACAAAGAAACTCTCCGGGACATAGCAGAAGCGCGGGAGCAACTCTCCGAAGAGCGCACGACCTTCATCCTTGAGAAGGCCGAGGTCGAGGAGCATCAAAGGCTTGCCGGCGAGAAGCTATCTACGCAAGAAGGTGAGCTGGCGCAGCGGAAGATCAACCTCGACAGCTATGAGGAAGATCTTACCGCGCGCGAGCAGTCAATTGGCGGAGCACTCAAGGAGGCAAAGGACGCTGCCGCGGCTGCCGAGGTCGCCAAGAAGAAGTTAGAGACAAGGGTGACGCAGCTGGAGGCCAGTCTGCAGAAGAGCGGCGAGGAGGTCACTGCGCTGAAGCACGAGCGCGAGAAGGATGCCTACACTCTTGGCGAGTTGCAGGGCCGCCTCGCTGAGAGAATCAAAGAGATCGACGCCGCCAAGGATGCCAAGGCGGATCTTGAGCTGAAGCTGTCCACTCTGACGGAGACGCTGGACGGCGCCAAGGAGCGGGAAGTGGGTTTGCTGGAGAAGATCAAGGCCAACGAGGAGCTGTTGGCGAATGCCACGAACGCCCATACTACCTTCAAGGAGAACGTGATGCACTGGACGGAGGGCCTTGTGGATACTGCCGCCGCCATTGACAAGGAGCTGATGGAGATGGGGATGGTGGATCTCAGGTACTCCACCGACGAACATCTCCAGCCTAGCGCCAAGCTCAGCCTGTTCTTCAAGAGCGTGTTGACGGCTCTCCAGTGCTCCGGAGGAGATCCCAGCAGCTGGCCGACGAGTCGCGCCAAATCTGCAGCAGGGCTCTTCGAAGGTGCCGATGAAGGTGGCCTTCCGCAATCCAGCGCCGCCTTCGCCAACGCCCTCAAGTCCCCGCCGCCAATCGCCGACGTTGACGCGCTCAAGGCCCTTGTCGCACCCATTGTGACAGGGTGAGCGGAGTCAAGAGAGTTGATGGCGACCCGCGAGACTAGGCCGCTAAGTTTATCTTTCCTTGTCGCTGCAGACCATGTTCAGAGAACAATTCATTAGATCTGCGACAAGTCATTTTGTAATATACTCTATCTTAGGCAAACGATCGCAATGTTATTTCCTTTACTCGATTTCTTCCTTTGTATGTTTGTGCCCTACGCTTTTAGGGAACTTGTCGGTGCGGGCACCTTTGCATGAAGCCCGAAAAGGGACGCCAAGAGCTCTGGGCGATGCCGCTTCGACAAGCAACCTTGTCGCAACTGGTTGCAGCTCACTTAAGTTGTTGAGCGGACTCGAAACAAAGTAAGGGCGCAAACCAGCCGCGAGTTGGTTCCTTCGCGCACAGGTTTTCCATACAAAGTACTATCGTTCGAGGAAGATAACTTAAAAATTAAAAAACTAATTGCTCAAACTTTGGCAACTTAGCTTTTCTGTCGTTCGCTTCCCGGCAAGGCAATATTTCCTCGAGCGACACTTGGCGGCCCACACCATTATCTTCTCCTCCCCGCTAACTTGTGGGCAAAGGAACCTTCCTTTCTTTGAGAAGAAAGAAGAGAAAATAAAGTTATGGAGCCTAGTGGCTCGTTATTGCTTACCGGGTGTGGATGCTGCACAAAATGTTAGATAACACATGCATAAGGGATTATGAAAGCATGCATTTGACAATTTGTGCGCAACACATGAGCTTTACTGATGCACGGGGTCTGCGCCCGGCTTTGTACAAAGGATTACATGCAACAGCGGCAAGACTTGTACAAAAGGTGGTTGCCGAAACGGGTTCCGGCAACCGCGCCTTATGGGTAAAACTTGCGAAGATGCTCTATATTCCAGGAGTTGCTCACCGAACGCCATCTTCGGTCTCAAAGGCGGACAGCGCCAGCCTAGTGACTCGCTTTCACCCGATAAGGGCCTTCCCACTTCAAGGCCAACTTGTTGGAATTCTTGGCGGACTGAACGCGCCAAGAACAAGGTCGCCTTCCTCAAGCTTCGGCACTAACTTTGCGGCTATGGTAGCGGCGCAAAGCTTGCTGGTAACGAGCAGCTCAGATAGCGGCTCAAGACGATCCTCCTCAAGGAGCAGCGTCATCTTGTCGCAGCTTGCTCTTGCTCAAGCTCATCATAAGCGAGCACTCGAGGTGACCCGTATACGAAGTTCCGTGGGGAGAACTGCCTCGCTCCGTAGACTAGAGCGAAGGTGTCCGGTCAAGGCTCGATTTGGCGTCGTCCTGATCGACCAAAGAACCACCGCAGCTCCTCAATCCAGCTTTCTTCCGCACTTGTGCAGCCTGTCGAAAGTTCTGGTCTTGAGTCCTCGCAGCACTTCAGCGCTTGCCCTTTCGCTTGACCGCTGCTCCTTGGATGAGCAATGTATAAAGCAGACCTTGGCGCCAAGATCTTGGACGATTGCATGAAGGTGCGACTCGTGAATTGTGTGCCATTGTCGGTGATGATCCTGTTAGGAATCCCAAAACGGCAAACAATTGACTCAAGAACTTGATCGCCGACCGGCTGTCACCTTCCTCATCGCTTCCACTTCCGCCACTTTGTGAACTTGTCGATTGCGACGCATAAGTACTCAAAGCCCCGACAGCTCGGGGAAGGGGCCAAGGATGTCGAGCCCCTGCATCGAAAATGGCCGGGATAAAGGGATCGCCCGAGAGCTTGAGCTGGCTGGTGTATCTGCTTGAATGGAACCGCATGCTTCACACTTGGTTACTTGTGCAGCTTGCATCCGGAGGGCTTCCGCCGAAGAAACCTTGCCGGAAAGCTTTGCCGCAAGTGCTCTTGCGCCAATGTGGTGACCACATATGCCTCCGCCTATCTCTCGCCAACAGCTTCATCCATCTTCCCGCAAATACACTTCAATTTCACACCGCTGAGTCTTCTTCATGCATGTGATGTTGTCAACAAACTGCTACATACCGACCGCCGGGCTACTCTTTCCGCTTCTTCTTGCTCTTCGGAAGTTCTCCTGTCTGAAGGAAATGGACGATCTGCTGCGCCCATGTTGGAGCTTGCTGCTCGACAACAAGAACTAAAGGCATATCTGCTGCTGGGAACATCAGCTTCTACGGCAAGAACCAGCGGCTCGGCCGAGCTTGATGATCCCGGCAAGCTTGCCGAGCAAAACTTGTCGGGAGCGCCCGCTTCAACGAAACAAACCCTAGGGCTTGTCGGAGCAGATGCTCCTCAGCGATATCTGCGCTGATTTTGGAGACCTTCTTGGCGGCGGCTTCGTGGAGCTCTGCCGGAAAGTAGTCACCGAAACCAACTTCCTCTTCTTGTTCTGTCCAGCTTGATGGTGTTACAGCTTGGTTGAGTCAGCTTGAGCACAAAATCCCTGGTTCCACAGTGTAACTTGAGTCGGCGCACTTTGACAAAGCCATCAGCAATATCATTCTCGAGCTCTTGGAACATGTTCCATTTGCAGCCTTCAAAGTGTTCTTCTAGCTTTCACTTCATCAACGAGGCTTCCATCAACGGACTCTGACAATAAGCTTCCTGATCCCAAGGTCCACTGCAATCCTGAGACCGGAAAGCGAGTGACAACTGTTATCTCATGTGCTTGGAAGTAATGGCGCAGCTTTCTCGAGGCCATGAGGAGGCCGAAAAGCAACTTCTGCACACCAGAGTACCTTGATCTAGCCCCCTACAGAAGGGAGCTGACAAAGTAGACTGGGCGCTGCACCATCCTTTTCTGAATCTTTTCGCAATCCTGCGCAGATCCGTCCTTGTCGGGACCAGAGCTTGACGGAGAAGCCCCCTGCTTGTCACTGGATGCATCTGCCATGGTTGCCGGCTCGTCGTCTGCCTCCCTCTCCGCTACTAACGCAGCACTAACCACTTGTTTGGTTGCTGCTATGTATAGCAGCAACTTCTCTTGTGGCCTAGGTGCGACAAGTATTGGAGTGGAGGACAGGTAACTCTTCAAGTCCTGCAGCGCAGCCTCCGCTTCGGGAGTCCATCTCATTGGACATGCCTTCTTCAAAATCTTGAAAAATGGCAGGGCGCGCTCAGCAGACCTAGAGATAAACCTGCTGAGAGCAGCCACGCAACCGGCAAGTCTTCGTACATCCTTGACGCGCTTTGGTGCTTCAATTTGCTCAATGGCCTTAATCTTGTCGGGGTTGGCTTCAATTCCCCTCTGAGACACGAAGAACCCGAGAAGCTTGCCGGAGGGAACTCCAAACACGCACTTCTCGGGATTGAGCTTGAGGTTGATCCTGCGCAGATTTGCAAAGGTCTCATCTAAATCTTGAACCAGAGTTGCTTTGTCCTTGCTCTTGACGACTATGTCATCCATGTAGGCTTCTACATTTCTGTGCATTTGCGGCTCAAAAGCGTCATGGACTACTCTTGCAAACGTTCAACCAGCATTCTTCAAGCCGAAAGGCCTCCGTATGAAACAGTATGTGCCACATGGTGTAATGAATGCGGTTTTCTCTTCATCTTCTTCTGCCATGAATATCTGATGATACCCTGAATATGCATCAAGAAATGAAAGCAAATCACATTCAGCCGTGGAGTCAACAATCTGGTTGATGCGTGGCAAGGGAAATGGGTCTTTGGGACAAGCTTTATTAACATCTGTGAAGTCAATACAAAGTCTCCATTTCCCATTTGCCTTGCGTACAACTACCGGATTGGCCAACCACGTGGGATGGAGTACTCCTCTAACAAGGCCCGATGCTTCCAACTTCTTGATCTCTTCGCAATGAACTCTGGTGCTCCAACGCTCGCTTCGACTTTTTGCTTGACGGGCGCTGTGAGGACAGACAGCTAAGTGGTGCTCAATTACTTTCCTGGGAACATCGGGGATGTCAGACGGTTGCCATGCAAACACATCGACATTCGCCCGCAGGAAAGCAACGAGCTCGGCTTCCTATTTAGGGTCGAGAGTGGCACTGATGGTGAAGGTACCACCAGTGCCGTCCTCCTTGGCGGGCACCTTCTTGGTCTTCGGCGGAGCTGCCATCATCTTCTTGCACTTGCCGGTGGAGCTCGATGGTGCGTCCTCGACGGTAGCGCAGCACTCCGAAGAGGTGCGCTTGCCGGAGTGGGCATCAGAGCTCTTGCCGGACTTGGTCTTCTTCTTTCCCCCGGGAGCTTCAGCGGCAAGTGACTTGCTTTCTGTTGCAGCTGCTGCTTCCCGGTAAATCTTGTCGGTGCAGATAAGAGCATCTTTCTTGTCGCCATGAACAGAAATGACACTTATCGGGCCGGGCATCTTGAGCAAATTGTATGCATAATGAGAGGCTGCCATGAACTTGGCGAGTGCTGGACGGCCAAGTATCCCATTATAGGGCAATGGGAAATCAGCAACGTCAAATGTAACCCTCTCAGTCCTGAAATTCAGTTCGCTGCCAAATGTTACCGGCAATGTGATCTTCCCTTTCGGTTTGCTCCTTCCTGGGTTGATTCCTTGAAAAGTGCCAGTCTCTTCGAGCTCGCTGTCAGGGATCTGAAGCTTCTGGAGCACTGCGGATGAGATCAGGTTTAAGCCGGCCCCGCCATCAACTAACATCTTGGTGACCTTGAGGTTGCTGATAGTTGGCGAGACCAACATCGGCAAACACCCGACCGTAGTTACGCGATCAGGGTGGTCCTCAATATCAAAGATGATAGGCGTCTGGACCACTTCGAGGGTCTACGGACTCTACGGATGGTTCTGCTGCATTAACCTCCCGCATCCATTGCTTGAGTTGGCGGTGTGAGATATGCGAGAAGCACCACCGTCAACGCAGAGAACCTCTGCTGCCTTCTCAAACTCCTGCTCATCAGCTTCATCGCCTTCCATATCTTCATCATCATCTTCGCTTCATCCTTGTCGCGCCGCTGGGAGGCCTGTCTCCTTGCCGCTGCTTGGCCTTGCCGCGGCGTCCTCCCCGCCGGGTCTCTTCTTGCTAGCTGCCCTGCACCTTCCCGAGCCTTCTCCTTGTCTCGCCGCCGTACTCAGCCTTCTGCAGTTCAACAAGCTGCTCGACTTTCTTGCAGCTCGGAGGTCGTGGCCCTTGGTGCGTGAATCTTACAAGATCTGTTTGTTGAGCTGTCCCGCTTGTCGGCGGCCGCCACAGCTTGGCGGTCGGTGTCACGGCAACCTCCTTGCCGGAGCCACCAACCTTTGCCTTCTTGGCGCCACCTCCGTTGCCGGACTGCTCGACAACTAGTACCTCTTTGCTCTTCTTCTTTCTATTGTTTCGCCGCCGGCTCTTCTTTGCCGGGGCGGTCTCCTCACCGTCGATCCTGCTTCCACATTCTCTCCTCGAGTCTTCTCCTTCTTCAAAGACGCAACACTTGTAGGCCAAGGCATACAGCTCATCGACGCCCTTGACTTTACACATCGCCATCTCCTCCCTCATCCTGCGGTTCCGCACGTTCTGGTGAAACGCGCTGATCACCGCGGCAGGGTGGACATCTGGGATGTTGTAGTGCACATGGCTGAATCTCTGGATGAACTTGCGCAGGGACTCTCCTTCCTTCTGGACGAGCAGGTGAAGGTCACTCTCTTGGCCATGAGGTTTGTGGCCGCCTGTGAAGGCACCGACAAACTGATGGCATAGATCTGCCCAAGAAGATATGGAACTGTCCGGCAAGTGCATGAGCCAAGATCTGACATTTGGCTTGAGTACCAATGGGAAGTAGTTGGCAAGGATCTTGTCGTCTCGTCCCCCCGCAGCCTGCACCGCAATGGTGTAGATGCTGAGGAACTCCGATGGGTGTGTCCTGCCATCATACTTCTCCGCACATCCGCTTGAAGTTTTTCTTGTCGGGCCACCGACTTGCCGCAGCTCACGAGTGAACGCAGGGCAACCGACCGCTGCACGGCAAGTCACCGGTTCTCCGGCGCTTGCATGTCAACAGCGGGCCCAGCGTGCTGGTCGATTGACGCCGCTTCTCTTGGCGCTCGATGCGAAGTTCGAGCATCTTCTTGTTGCCGTTTTGAAGAACTTGGCGCTGATCACGGCGAGCTCGTGGATCCGACGACGCGTGGAGTCACCGCCGAGGTGGATCCGAGGAGCTGGTGATCTTGGCCTTCGGATGGGGAGTGCATGGTGGTTGCACCCCATTGGTTTCGCCGCCACCGCTCATTCCTTGTCGCCTCGCCGCGGCAAGGATGCAGTTGGTTGCCGCGAGTGTCGCCATTGGCAAAGCCGATGAGGCTTTGAATGGTGGCCTCCATTCGCCGACCTTGTCACCGTTGGAGGGTAATCCAGAGCGCTTGAGCCCGCGCCAAAGCTTCCGCTGAGTGGTGGGCGGCAATGGCGATCGGTGCGAGGAGCGGATGTGCTCGGACTTCTAAATATATTAGAAGGAGCAGCATCCCGTCCAGGCGACCGTGCTCCGCTCGCACCAGCCTGTTGGCGCGCGAGCTGCTCTTGAGCGTCTCTGGATCCACCAGCTCGATCTTGGCCGAACGAATGTATGGCGCTGTGAGCACCAGGACGCTGTCGGTCTCGCGCCTCCTGAGATGGACGCGGTACGTATCCGGACGCCGAGGTCTGCGCCTCCTTGTCCTTGGACTTGGCAGCGTCGTGAGCTCCCTCGACGACGCCGGTTCCTCCGCCGGCGTCTTCCCCACCACTCGTCAGCTCCGGTGGTGGTGGGTTTGACGTAGACGGCTCTGCTGCCGCCGAAGCCTTCTTCTTCGGTGGCATGTTGATGAAGGTTGATTAAGATGTTGCTCGTGTGAACGCTAGATCAGGTTCACACAGCCTCGACGCCCCCTACCTGGCGCGCCAAAGATGTCGGGGAAGCTGATCGTGACCCACGAACACCTATGGGACCTGGCGGACCGAGTCCCTTATGGTTCGGAGGGGGGCGGAGATTGCACGAAGAGCAGATCGAGGCGATGCACACGAGCAGTTTACCCAGCTTCGGAGCTCTCCGGAGAGATAATACTCCTACTGCTGCTTGGTTGATTGTATCGTGTTCTTGTTAGGGAGCAATGAGAGCTACAAAACCTAGCCTGAGTGAGTGTGGTCTCGAATGAGTCAAATGAACTGAACGGAGCCGAACCCTTTCTACGTCGCACATGGGCCTCCTTTTATAGGTTCAAGGGGTCACCACAGGTGGCAACGTAGACGAGGGTACAAATGGAAAAACAGTAGTTGGTACACCGACTTGTACAAAGGTACAAAGGTATATACCTAACTCGACGGCAAGGGACAAGATCAATAAATGCCCGCCCTGCCGCCTAAACAAAGGCAACAGGACCGCTGGCGCACCACTGTTTGCCATGATGGTAAGCTTGTCACCGCCGCTTATCGCTGCTCTCTGCTGGCTGCACAGCCCTTGACACGCTGCGTTCGGAATAGCCCCACGGCGACACGCTGGCGGATGAGCCGGAGCGGAGATGAAGAGAGTTGCTCGCCGCGCAAGCACCTTGCCGCGCCGAACCCTTGTCGCGCCGGAGCTTGTCGCCGCTAGCCTTCCCGCCAAGCTCCTCTTGCCGGGTCTTGTTTCCTTCGTGCCTTGAGTGGCCTTCCGGCAAGCTCCTCTTGCCGTGGCCTTGAATACTTTGTTCTTGAATGGCTCCAAAGGAGCCGCGGAGGACCTTGGCGGTCACCAGGCCAGCCCTGCCGCGGGGTGCTGCAACTGCCCGTGCACGAGTTCGGGATACTAGGGTACCCCTACTCTAGTACACCGACACACGTTCCCGAAGATTTCATTCCGTTTGGACTCCGTTTGATATTCTTTTTCTGCAAAACTCTGAAATAGGCAAAAAACAGCATTCTGGGCTGGGCCTCCGGTTAATAGGTTAGTCCCAAAAATAATATAAAGTGAATAATAAAGCCCAGTAATGTCCAAAACAGAAGATAATATAGCATGGAGCAATTAAAAATTATAGATACGTTGGAGACGTATCAAGCATCCCCAAGCTTAATTCCTGCTCGTCCTCGAGTAGGTAAATGATAAAAACGGAATTTTTATGTGGAATGCTACTAGGCATAATTTCAATGTAATTCTTCTTAATTGTGGTATGAATATTCAGATCCGAAAGATCCAAGACAAAAGTTTAATATTGACATAGAAATAATAATACTTCAAGCATACTAACTAAGCAATTATGTCTTCTTAAAATAACATGGCCAAAGAAAGTTCATCCCTACAAAATCATATAGTTTAGTCATGCCCCATTTTCGTCACACAAGAATGCTCTCATCATGCACAACCCCTATGACAAGCCAAGCAATTGTTTCATACTTAAGTAATCTCAAACTTTATAAACCTTCGCGCAATACACGAGCGTGAGCCGTGGATATAGCACTATGGGTGGAATAGAGTATAATGATGGGGGTTATGTGGAGAAGACAAAAAGGAGAAAGTCTCACATCAACGAGGCTAATCAATGAGATATGAGATGCCCATGGATTGATGTTAATGCAAGGAGTAGGGATTGCCATGCAACAGATGCACTAGAGCTATAAATATATGAAAGCTCAACAAAAGAAACTAAGTGGGTGTACATCCAACTTGCTTGCTCACGAAGACCTAGGGCACTTCAGGAGGCCCATTGTTGGAATATACAAGACAAGTTCTATAATGAAAAATTCCCACTAGTATATGAAAGTGACAAAAAAAAGACTCTCTATCATGAAGATTATGGTGCTACTTTGAAGCACAAGTGTGGAAAAAAGGATAGTAGCATTGCCCCTTTTTATTTCTCTTTTTTCTAGGCCTTCCTTTTTTTTATTTTACCTTTCTCTCTCTCTCTTTTGGGACAATGCTCTATTAAATGATGATCATCACACTTCTATTTATTTACAACTCACTGGTTACAACTCGATACTAGAAAAAAGTATGACTCTATATGAATGCCTCCGTGGTAATACGGGATATGCAATGAACCAAGAGTGACATGTATGAAAGAATTATGAACGGTGGCTTTGCCACAAATACTATGTCAACTACATGATCATGCTAAGTAATATGACAATGATGAACGTGTCATGATAAATGGAATGGTGGAAAGTTGCATGGCAATATATCTCGGAATGGCTATGGAAATGCCATAATAGGTAGGTATGGTGGCTGTTTTGAGGAAGATATAAAGAGGTTTATGTGTGAAAAAGCGTATCATATAACGGGGTTTGGATGCACTAGCGAAGTTTGCACCAACTCTCAATGTGAGAAAGGGCAATGCACGATACCGAAGAGGCTAGCAATGATGGAAAGGTGAGAGTGCGTATAATCCATGGACTCAACATTAGTCATAAAGAACTCACATACTTATTGCAAAATTCTACATGTCATCAAAAACCAAGCATTACGCGCATGCTCCTAGGGGGATAGATAAAAGACCATCGCTCATCCCCGACCGCCACTCATAAGGAGGACAATCAAAGAACACCTCATGTTTCAAATTTGTTACATAACGTTTACCATACGTGCATGCTACCGGACTTGCAAGCTTCAACACAAGTATTTCTCAAATTCACAACTACTCAACTAGGACAACTTTAATATCACTACCTCCATATCTCAAAACAATCATCAAGCATCAAACTTCTCTTAGTATTCAAAAACACTCATAAGAAAGTTTTTACTAATCTTGAATACCTAGCATATTAGGATTATTTAAGCAAATTACCATGCTATTTAAGACTCTCAAAATAATCTAAGTGAAGCATGAGAGATCAATAGTTTCTATAAAACAAATCCACCACCGTGCTCTAGAAGATATAAGTGAAGTACTAGAGCAAAACTATATAACTCAAAAGATATAAGTGAAGCACATAGAGTATTCTAATAATTTTCGAATCATGTGTGTCTCTCTCAAAAGGTGTCTACAGCAAGGATGATTGTGGTAAACTAAAAAGCAAAGACTAAAATCATACAAGACGCTCCAAGCAAAACACATATCATGTGGTGAATAAAAATATAGCTCCAAGTAAAGTTACCGATGGAAGTAGACGAAAGAGGGGATGCCTTCCGGGGCATTCCCAAGCTTTGGATTTTAGGTGTCCTTAGATTATCTTGGGGGTGCCATAGGCATCCCCAAGCTTAGGCTCTTTCCACTCCTTGTTCCATAATCCATCAAATCTTTCACCCGAAACTTGAAAACATCACAACACAAAACTCAACAGAAAATCTCGTGAGCTCCGTTAGCGAAAGAAAACAAAAGGCCACTTCAAGGTACTGTAATGAACTCATTCTTTATTTATATTGGTGTTAAACCTACTGTATTCCAACTTCTCTATGGTTTATAAACTATTTTACTAGCCATAGATTCATCAAAATAAGCAAACAACACACGAAAAACAGAATCTGTCAAAAACAGAACAATCTGTAGTAATCTGTACCTAACGCAAACTTCTGGAACTCTAAAAAATCAGCCAAAATAGGACGGCCTAGACAATCTGTTTATTGATCAGAATCAATTGGAATTTATATTTTATCACGTTCTGGTGATTTTTAACAATTATTTCGTGAACAGGAACTTTCTGGAAATTTCTGCAAGATCAAATAACTATCATCCAAGAAGATCCTATAGGTTTAACTTGGCACAAACACTAATTAAAACATAAAAACACATCTAACCAGAGGCTAGATCAAATATTTATTCCTAAACAGAAGCAAAAAGCAAAAAACTAAAAAATAAAATTGGGTTGCCTCCGAACAAGCGCTATCGTTTAACGCCCCTAGCTAGGCATAAAAGCAAGGATAGATCTAGGTATTGCCATATTTGGTAGGCAATCCATAAGTGGCTCTCATAATAGATTCATATGGTAATTTTATTTGCTTCCTAGGGAAGTGTTCCATGCCTTTCTTTAATGGAAATTGGAATCTAATATTCCCTTCCTTGATATCAATAATTGCACCAATCGTTCTAAGGAAAGGTCTACGAAGAACAATAGGACTTGAAGGATTGCAATCTATATCAAGAACGATAAAATCTACGGGCACATAATTCCTATTTGCAACAAGAACATCATTAATTCTTCCCATAGGTTTCTTAATAGTGGAATCCGCAAGGTGCAAGTTTAGAGAGCAATCATCAAAATCAGGGAACCCTAGCAAATCACATAAAGTTTTGGGAATAGTGAAACACTAGCACCCAAATCACATAAAGCATAAAACTCATGATCTTTAATCTTAATTTTAATAGTAGGTTCCCACTCATCATAAAGTTTTCTAGGGATAGAAACTTCCAACTCAAGTTTTTCTTCATAAGATTGCATGAAAGCATCAACGATATGTTTGGTAAAAGCTTTATTTGACTATAAGCGTGAGGAGAATTTAGTACGGGTTGCAACAAGGAAATACAATCTATCAAAGAGAAACTATCATAATTAAATTCCTTGAAATCCAAAATAGTGGGTTTATTAATATCTAGGGTTTTGATTTCTTCAATCCCACTTTTATCAATTTTAGCATCAAGGTCTAAAAACTCCGAATTTGTGGAACGCCTTCTAGGTAAAGGTGGATCATATTCAGTCCCATCATTATCAAGATTCATATTGCAAAACAAAAATTTAATAGGTGACACATCAATAACTTATAGATCTCCATCTTTACTTTCATAGAAGTTTGAAGAACACGCTTTCATAAAGCAATCTTTCTTAGCACGCATCCTTGCAGTTCTTTCTTTGCACTCATCAATGGAAATTCTCATGGTTTTGAGAGACTCATTGATATCATGCTTAGGAGGAATAGATCTAAGTTTTAAAGAATCAACATCAAGAGAAATTCTATCAACGTTCCTAGCCAATTCATCAATTTTAAGCAATTTCTCTTCAAGCAAAGCATTGAAATTCTTTTGCGAATTCATAAACTCTTTAACACTAGTCTCAAATTCAGAGGGCATCTTATTGAAATTCCCATAAGAATTGTTGTAGGAATTTGTCACGCCCAATATGCGACCCTATCCAAAAGGAACTCGAAGGTCCCACCAAGGATAGAACCGCATATTGAAACGCTTTTGCAAGGTGGATATCATTACATCAACATTACATAATAGATGGGGATACATACATAAGGCATACAATGCCACACGAATACAACATCACATCATATACAAGATCAACATCCGTCTACGGATGAAACATAAACAGAAACTCAAACAATATCCACCCTGCTAGTCCAGGCTGCCGACCTGGAACCTATCCCCTGATCGAAGAAGTAGAAGAAGAACTCCAAAACAAGCAAACATCACTCTCGCGTCATGAGCATCGCATAACCTGTACCTGCAACTGGTGTTTTAGTAATATGTGAGCCACGAGGACTCAGCAATCCCATTACCATGGGTATCAAGACTAGCAAAGCTTAACGGGAAAGGAAGGGGTAAAGTGGTGAGGTTGCAGCAGCGGCTAAGCATATATGGTGGCTAACCTACGCAAATGAGAGTGAGAAGAGAAACAAAGGAACGGTCGTGAAGCTAGTAATGATCAAGAAGTGATCCTGAACTCCTACTTACGTCAGACATAACCCAGAAACCGTGTTCTCCTCTCGATCAACCCCGAAAAGAGACACTCACGGTTACGCACACGGTTGGTGTATTTTTAGAAGAGTTTACTTCAAGTTTACTACAACCGGATATTAACAAATTCCCATCTGCCACATAACCGCGGGCACGGCTCTCGAAAGTTTATACCTGCAGGGTGTCCCAACTTAGCCCATGATAAGCTCTCGCGATCAACGAAGGATATTCCTTCTCCCGGAAGACCCGATCAGTCTCGGAATCCGGCTACAAGACATTTCGACAAGAATAAAACAAGACCAGCAAAGCCGCCGGATGTGCCGACAAATCCCGATAGGAGCTGCACATATCTCGTTCTCGTGGCACACCGGATGAGCCAGACGTTGGGTTGGCATAGACCCCGATTGCCTGGGGCGCCGGACATCGCTTCGGTTTGGACCAGACTCGAAGGAGAACTGGCCCGGGGCTAAATAAAGATGACCCTCGGGCTCCGGAAACCCAAGGGAAATAAAAGGGCATAGGTGAGGCAAATGGTAAAACCAATGTTGGGCCTTGCTGGAGGAGTCTTATTCAAAGCGAACTGTCAAGGGGGTCCCATAAATCACCCAACCGCGTTAGGGAAGAAATCCGGGAACATAATATCGATATGACGGAAACTAGGGCGGCAAGAGTGGAACAAAACACCAGGCATAAGGCCGAGCCTTCCACCCTTTACCAAATATATAGATGCATTAATAATATAAGATATATTGTGATATCCCAACATAAACATAATCCAACATGGAGCAATCTTCATCTTCACCTGCAACTAGCAACGCTATAAGAGGGGCTGAGCAAAAGCGGTAACATAGCCAAACAACGGTTTGCTAGGAAGGGTGACAAAGTTTAGGGCCTATCATGCAATTTAGGAGGCTTGAGCAGCAAGTGGTAGGTAACGCAGCATAGCGATAGAACGAAGCAACTAGCATAGCAATGATAGTAATGAGATCCAAGGTGACGGTCATCTTGCCTGAAATCCCGCTAGGAAGAAGAACGAGTCCATGAAGAAGATGAACGGAGTAGGCGAAACGAATCCTCACAACTCCGGAATGAAACCGAAGCTAACGAGAGAAGCAACCCGGAAAGAAACAAACAACATGGTAAATGCACAAGCATAAACATGGCATGATGCACAATCAAGTATGATGCATGTCCGGATTAAATGTTGTTAACATGGCAAGAGGTGAAGCATAATAAAACTAACTATTTAGGCATGTTTAAATGAGGCCGGAAACAACAAACAACTATTCCGGAAAAACCTCATACACAATTTATGAATTTGGTACTGTTCTTCCCTAAACACAATTTTAATGTTGTTAAACAGCAAAATAAAGTGCACCATGTTAAACTAGGCATTTTTCCACCCCATTTACATATAAAGTTTATTTAAAACGGAGCTACGGTTATTTAGTTATGAAATAAATCATTTTAACATGGCATTTAAACAAATTAATGCAAACAGAAATTTAAACATTTTAAACATGGATGAAAATGGCATATTATGAAACTAGATGAAATTCTAAGCATGTTACATATATGACATGTTTTATTTGGATGCATGGTTAAATAGTTATTAGCAGTTTAAAACAGGGGCATTCCTGTAATTATGCATGCACTGGAAATTAGGAAAATCGTCAGCAGGGGAAAAAAAGTAGCCAGGCCGAATCTGGCTAGCCCAATAGTGCACAGGGGGGCTCGGGTTGCTCACCCATGGGCTTTAGGCCCGGATCTGCTGGGCTGGATGGCTGAAGGGGCGCGGCTGGGCCTTGCGCGAGATGCGGCCCAGGCGTGGTCGCGGTCGACGAGCGAGGAGCGGGACGAGGCGCTGGATGAGCGAGGCGACTGGTCAACGCGGGCATGAGGGAGGGCGCCTCGCCCTGCTCGCACGGGCGCAGGCGCGGTGAGGCGGGACTTGGCGGGCGGGGAGGTTCAGGCGCGGGTGGGTCGGAGAGGAAGCTCCTCGATCCTGGGACAACGAGGGAAAGAGATCGGGGAAAAGAGAGAGAGGAGTACGGGAGGAAGGAGAAGAAAAGGGAGCAGGGCGGTGAGGTCTGGCCTGGTCTTGGAGCTCGGAGAGACGCGCCATGGCGCCGAACGAGAGGCCGCGAGCGCAAGGGGAGGTGTGGAGCACCAGATCCGAAACAAGGGAATAGGAGGAGGCCGGGTCCGTCGATGGAGGCGCCATTCGGCGATGTGGCCGCGGGGGGAGAGCTTCATAGGGTGCCATGGTTGTTCCCTGGAGAGAGAGAGAACCGAGAGAAAGTAAGAGAGGCAAGGGAGGAAGAGGTAGGCGCGAGGGAGGTGGAGCACGGGCCTGGGCGCTTGCGAAAGGAGGCGGAGCTCCGGACTGCTGCTGCTGCTTGGGTGGCTGGCAACCACCGGCGAGGCAGAGGCGCGGGGACAAGGAGGCACAGCCTCGTGCGTTTCCTTGGGCGCGCGGGCTTGGGAGAAGGAGCTCGAGCTCCTGGTTTCTGCTGGTCGAGGAGGGCCGTGGGGATCTCTGGTTGGTGGGGATCGATAGATGGGTGGATCGACAGGACTGGGTGGCAGGGAAGATGGAGGAAGGAGGAGGCTGCGGCTGGTTGGTCTGGTGAAGAAAACGAGGGAGGATTTTTGGATCGGGGGAAGAACCCGAGGTGGGAGGGGACAAGAGGAGTGGCGGCGGCGGCGACGGGTGGATGGGACAAGGTCCCTAGGTTTTAGGGTTAGTCTTTATATAACAAGTGAATTTTGGATAGGGGTATTTGGTCCCTCCGATCTTAATCGGATGGTCTAGAAATAAATAGATAGGGAGTCCAAATAAGAAAACGGAGATGTTTTATAGATGTTGAGGAATGATCCGCACCCATCGGTCATGACTGCCCGGGTCGGGTTCGGAGAAGTTTCGGACGCGCACGCGAGGGGTCTGAGCAAAGCGTAGAGAGGGTCAAACGGTCAGACAAGATGGAAAACGAAGAACAAGGTTGGTCTCGGAACGGTCAACTAAAACAAGAGGGAAACGTGGCAACTACGAACGGATGCAAGCTTTAAAACATGACGGCAACGGATTGCCGATGCAATGTGAATGATGCGATGAGATGAGATGCATGACATGAACAACATGCAAAACAAAAGACAAAACCCAACCACGGAGGAAATAATATATCGCATCTCCGGAAAAGGCAAGAGTTGGAGTTACGAATATGGAAAATTGTATCCGGGGCGTTACAACACTCCACCACTACGAGAGGATCTCGTCCCGAGATCTAGGATGGCACCGGAAGGAAAATGAAGAGGAAGATAAGAGGTAAACTAAGTTGCTTCTTCGACGAAAGAGTGAAACCAAAGAACCTTGAGAGGTTGAAAAGTTGAAAGAAGAACAAAACAGAGTTGAACGAAATTGGTAGCACTCCGATAGAAAAGAGAAACAAGGAACAACATGTGATACTTGGAGTTGCAAAGCTATGAATGACGAGCACAATGGACAAGAAAGAATTGAAACCACTCTGGTTGAAACGAGATAAATAAGAAACAAGGAAGATCAAATTCGGACAACACTCCGGTTGAAAAGAGATGCAAGACTTGATAAGATGAAAAGAACTTGAGCAGAGGACATAACACTCCAGTTAAATGGATAAGCATGAAAAGAACACGATCTTTTACAAAACGAGGTGATGGGTGAAGAGCAACATCACAACGCCTCCGGAAGAAAGAATAGGAGATAGATCATTGAAATAAAAGATTGGAGTATAAAATGCCAACTTCTGCCACAAATGAGCTTGGAAAGTACCCTTCCAAGAAGGTTATAACGGAGTTGTTGGAAAACCAACACCAAAAAGAATAGGCTTGTAGTGGGCTTATGGAAACATCTCAAGACTATGAGGTGACAACCGGCCACTAATGGAAACCATTGATTTGATTGAGAGCACTAAAAAGATGAAAAAACTTCTTCACCGAGATGAGAAGGAGAAAATTGGATCATAGATACGCACCACAAATAGCAACATTCCTTAGGGAAGGCTTTAGGTGAAATATGACCCAAGATAACTCCAACAAAGGGATTGATGGATTTAAAATACCTCATTCTTGACAACAATATGAATCATGAAACATGAAGGAAATTGTCAAGAGTGACATAACACCACCTCAAAAGATAAGGTAGAACGAATTGCACTTTGGAATGCAAGATGAAGATTACTTGAACTCCTCAAAACAAAACATGTGTTGAACATCATGTTTATTTTTAGAGTATAGCTTGGTGGGTCATAACTTCAAGAGAAATCTTGAAGAACAAATCGAGAATGAAAGGTATCCTTGACGAACCATCATGTAGAGCCTCCATGAAGAACTCCGGTAATAAAATGATGATAGAAAGAAAGAGAAGTTGAAAACACAAGGTGAAGCTTCGCGACGAGATAATGCCGAAAACTTGGAACTCCAGAAAAGAAAGGTGAATCAACTCGAACCGAGAATTACTTCATCATGAACAATCTCCGGAAGAAAAGAACTGAATCACCTCAAGGAAATAAGAATAAGATTAATTGTATGCTTATCCTTCATCAAATTAAATTGATGTCAAGCAATGGATTTGGCATACTACTTATTCCTCTTGAGGGATTAAGGATAGAGAAAACGCAAACTTGAGAAGGTATTGATGGAACCACCGGTGGGATTTGGGACCAACGAACGAAATGATATGGTAGCAAAGGAAGAGGAATCTTGAACGAACCACCGTAAGAATTGAAAATGAAAGTAGCAAAGGCACAAATCACCGGGAAGAATAGGAAAATGAATGAAGATACTTGAGGGGATTTAGATACATGAGAACGAAGAGATCATGAACTGATTAGAGGGTATTTGAACGATCCACCGGTAAGATTTGGAGAACGGTAGCTACACGCTGAGAATGAAGAATTATGACATGATGGCCTTTGGAGGAAAGAAATGGAAACAACTCATGAAATGCTCCGGATGGGCGATAAGAATTCCCACAATCGAAAACAATTATGAGAGGATGGCATCAAGCTAGAACAATTAATCTTGAAGTGAATGGAGGAAGATTTAAGAGAAACTCTTCTTCGGTCTTCAAATGTTGAGAATGACGATGAGAAACCACCATGAATTGTTGAGATACTCCGGGATGAAAATTGGAAAGGTTGAGCCAACGATGAAAAGAATTTGAAATATCTTGGAGAAAGACATATGACTGATGATAACCCATTCTTACGTCAAACTTTGAAAAGAATTTTAGAAGCTCCCGGAAAATTAGAAGAGTCAGGTAAGAACCTGGGAAAGGACCTGTGGGTTAGGGCCCACTCGAAAGAAACAACGTTGAAGGATTTCTTGAAATAAAGATTGCACCGGTAGAATTAAATGGCTTGAATGGGATAACAACCTTGAAATATCTTGAACGGATCTGGAATGACAAGACGCGCCTTCTTAGATATCTTCAACACTCCAGAACAAATGAATAGCGAGAAGTGAATGATTAAGAGGTGCATCGGCAAGAGAAAGCATTTGCAACAAGGAAAGGAATATGATCAACACTGAAAGCTTGAGTTAAATCCACTGGAAAAGAATACGAGAATGAAGAATGATGAACTTGGAGCTGTTGAGCATCTTCATGAGGGATCACTGGATTAGAACATTGATTGAAAAGAGTGAAGAGGCTTCACATGAATAAATTGACACTTGATTAAAATATATAAGTCCTTGAAGAAAATGGGTGGGAGGGCGGGAAAACAAAGGCAACTTGGGACGGATGAAATAACGTTGAGAAGACTTTGAGTTGATCTTGCGGATGGGAAAAAATGATAGGATCATCTTGAAGAGAATCGCACCGGTTGGAAAGAATTGACATGAAAATCTCGCTGATCAAGAAGGATTAGTATTCACATAGCAATATGAGAACACCGTTTGAAAGGTACGGAATCAACACTTGACATCGAAGCAACTCGAATACCACAAATAAAACAAAACAAAGGATTTGGCTTGCAGAATAAGCCGGAACAAATACATATGATAGAGATTTAACCAATCCCATATCATGCATATGTCGGAAAGATATTCTAGGAGCTACTTGAATTCCCACCTATAAACTCCCGAAACTTTATGGTTATGCAATCAGGTGTTGGGGATACAGGGGACACAAAATATATCAGCCAAACTAACAATACCTAGATCCAGCTGTATCCATCCTTCAACACATAACCAAGAAAACTCCGGAAATCATGTACCTCGACCTTTGAAAAACATCCGTTATACGAGTCATGGCAATACTCCCGAGCTCGCCCCTGTACTGGGTTATCGGGGTTATCTCACCAACAACTGTACAAAAGAGATTTTCGATGTCGGCAAAGCTCAGGTATTCCAGAACTGCAACGATAAAATTGTGACGACAACACCTCGGAGCTCAACTCCCCGGGACACTGCCGCAACCCCTAAATGTCAGGAGGCACCAAGAACAATGTTCTCGTCACAAGACTATCAGAACGATCCCAAGATACCCGCGTGATCCTAAAAAAATTTCGTGAAATTTGAGGAGAGGAAAGACAAAACATCTACGTCAGAAGGCCTCACCAGAGCGACGAAGGGACCGAGGAGTAAAAAGAATCCTACTCTCGATATATATAATCCCAAGACTCAAATAGTTTTCTTCTAGACTCAACAACGGCCAACAAACAAGGGGCTCCTATGGTCGGTCGAGGCTCGATACCAACTTGAACACGCCTAATATGCGACCCTATCCAAAAGGAACTCAAGGTCCCACCAAGGATAGACCCGCATATTGAAACGCTTTTGCAAGGTGGATATCATTACATCAACATTAAATAATAGATGGGGATCATACATAAGGCATACAATGCCACACGAATACAACATCACATCATATACAAGATCAACATCCATCTACGGATGAAACATAAACAGAAACTCAAACAATATCCACCACTAGCCAGTGCTGCCGACCGAACCTATCCCCGATCAAGAAGCGAAAGAAGAACTCCAAAACAAGCAAACATCACTCTCGCGTCATGAGCATCGCATAACATGTACCTGCAACTGGTGTTGTAGTAATCTGTGAGCCACAAGGACTCAGCAATCCCATTACCATGGGTATCAAGACTAGCAAAGCTTAATGGGAAAGGAAGGGGTAAAGTGGTGAGGTTGCAGCAGCGGCTAAGCATATATGGTGGCTAACCTACGCAAATGAGAGTGAGAAGAGAAACAAAGGAACGGTCGTGAAGCTAGTAATGATCAAGAAGTGATCTTGAACTCCTACTTACGTCAGACATAACCCAGAAACCGTGTACTCCTCTCGATCAACCCCGAAAAGAGACACTCACGGTTACGCACACGGTTCGTGTATTTTTAGAAGAGTTTACTTTACGTTTACTACAACCGGATATTAACAAATTCCCATCTGCCACATAGCCGCGGGCACGGCTCTCGAAAGTTTATACCCTGCAGGGGTGTCCCAACTTAGCCCATGATAAGCTCTCGCGATCAACGAAGGATATTCCTTCTCCCCGGGAAGACCCGATCAGTCTTGGAATCCCGGCTACAAGACATTTCGACACTAATAAAACAAGACCAACAATGCCGCCCGGATGTGCCGGCAAATCCCGATAGGAGCTGCACATATCTCGTTCTCAGGGCACACCGGATGAGCCAGACGTCGGGTTGGCATAGACCCTGATTGCCCGGGGCGCCAGACATCGCTTCGGTTTGGACCAGCACTGAAGGAGAACGGCCCGGGGCTAAAATAAAGATGACCAGCGGGCTCCAAACCCAAGGGAAATAAAAGGGCATAGGTGAGGCAAATGGTAAAACCAATGTTGGGCCTTGCTGGAGGAGTCTTATTCAAAGCGAACTGTCAAGGGGGTCCCATAAATCACCCAACCGCGTTAGGGACGCAAAATCCGGGAACATAATGCCGATATGACGGAAACTAGGGTGGCAAGAGTGGAACAAAACACCAGGCATAAGGCCGAGCCTTCCACCCTTTACCAAATATATAGATGCATTAATAATATAAGAGATATTGTGATATCCCAACATAAGCATAATCCAACATGGAGCAATCTTCATCTTCACCTGCAACTAGCAACGCTATAAGAGGGGATGAGCAAAAGCGGTAACATAGCCAAACAACGGTTTGCTAGGAAGGGTGACAAAGGTTAGGGGCTATCATGCAATTTGGGAGGCTTGAGCAGCAAGTGGTAGATAACGCAGCATAGCGATAGAACGAAGCAACTAGCATAGCAATCATAGTAATGAGATCCAAGGTGACGGTCATCTTGCCTGAAATCCCGCTAGGAAGAAGAACGAGTCCATGAAGAAGATGAACGGGAGTAGTCGAACGAATCCTCACAACTCCGGAATGAAACCGGAGCTAACGAGAGAAGCAACCCGGAAAGAAACAAACAACATGGTAAATGCACAACCATAAACATGGCATGATGCACAATCAAGCACGATGCATGTCCGGATTAAATGTTGTTAACATGGCAAGAGGTGAAGCATAATAAAACTAACTATTTAGGCAAGTTTAAATGAGGCCGGAAACAACAAACAACAATTCCAGAAAAACCTCATACACAATTTATGAATTTGGTACTGTTCTGCCCTAAACACAATTTTAATGTTGTTAAACAGCAAAATAAAGTGCACCATGTTAAACTAGGCATTTTCCCACCCCATTTACATATAAAGTTTATTTAAAACGGAGCTACGGTTATTTAGTTATGAAATAAATCATTTTAACATGG
This sequence comes from Aegilops longissima, assembly GCA_021605205.1. Classification (NCBI taxonomy): domain Eukaryota; kingdom Viridiplantae; phylum Streptophyta; class Magnoliopsida; order Poales; family Poaceae; genus Aegilops; species Aegilops longissima. Next base: position 326,179,767 of record CM038679.1, on the reverse strand, counting down.
CATTTAAACAAATTAATGCAAACAGCAATTTAAACATTTTAAACATGGATGAAAATGGCATATTATGAAACTAGATGAAATTCTAAGCATGTTACATATATGACATGTTTTATTTGGATGCATGGTTAAATAGTTATTAGCAGTTTAAAACAGGGCCATTCCTGTAATTATGCATGCACTGGAAATTAGGAAAATCGTCAGCAGGGGAAAAAAAAGTAGCCAGGCCGAATCTGGCTAGCCCAACAGTGCAGAGGGGGGCTCAGGTTGCTCACCCATGGGCTTTAGGCCCGGATCTGCTGGGCTGGATGGCTGAAGGGGCGCGGCTGGGCCTTGCGCGAGATGCGGCCCAGGCGTGGTCGCGGTCGACGAGCGAGGAGCGGGACGAGGCGCTGGATGAGCGAGGCGACTGGTCAACGCGGGCATGAGGGAGCGGGCGCCTCGTCCTCTGCTCGCACGAAGCAGAAGCGCGGTGAGGCGGGACTTGGCGAAGCAGGGAGGTTCAGGCCGCGATGGGTCGACGGAGGGAAGCTCCTCGATCCTGGGACAACGAGGGAAAGAGATCAGGGGAAAAAGAGAGAGAGGAGTACGGGGAGGAAGGAGAAGAAAAGGGAGCAGGGCGGTGAGGTCTGGCCTGGTCTTGGAGCTCGGAGAGACGCGCCATGGCGCCGAACGAGAGGCCGCGAGCGCAAGGGGAGGTGTGGAGCACCAGATCCGAAACAGGGGAATAGGAGGAGGCCGGGTCCATCAATGGAGGCGCCATTCGACGATGTGGCCGCGGGGGGAGAGCTAGGGCACCATGGTTGTTCCCTGGGGAGAGAGAGAGAACCGAGAGAAAGTAAGATAGGCAAGGGAGGAAGAGGTAGGCGCGAGGGAGGTGGAGCACGGGCCTGGGCGCTCGCGAAAGGAGGCGGAGCTCCGGACTGCTGCTGCTGCTTGGGTGGCTGGCAACCACCAGCGAGGCAGAGGCGCGGGGACAAGGAGGCACAGCCTCGTGCGTTTCCTTGGGCGTGCGGGCTTGGGAGAAGGAGCTCGAGCTCCTGGTTGCTGCTGGTCGAGGAGGGCCGTGGGGATCTCTGCTTGGTGGGGATCGATAGATGGGTGGATCGACGGGACTGGGTGGCAGGGAAGATCGAGGAAGGAGGAGGTTGCGGCTGGTTGGTCTGGTGAATAAAACGAGGGAGGATTTTTGGATCGGGGGAAGAACCCGAGGTGGGAGGGGACAAGAGGAGTGGCGGCGGCGGCGACGGGTGGATGGGCAAGGTCCCTAGGTTTTAGGGTTAGTCTTTATATAACAAGTGAATTTTGGATAGGGGTATTTGGTCCCTCCGATCTTAATCGGATGGTCTAGAAATAAATAGATAGGGAGTCCAAATAAGAAAATGGAGATGTTTTATAGATGTTGAGGAATGATCCGCACCCATCGGTCATGACTGCCGGGTCGGGTTCGAGAGAAGTTTTGACGCGCGCCGAGGGGTCTCGAGCAAAGCGTAGAGAGGGTCAAACGGTCAGACAAGATGGAAAACGAAGAACAAGGTTGGTCTCGGAACGGTCAAGTAAAACAAGAGGGAAACATGGCAACTACGAACGGATGCAAGCTTTAAAACATGACTGCAACGGAGTGCCGATGCAATGCGAATGATGCGATGAGATGAGATGCATGACATGAACAACATGCAAAACAAAAGACAAAACCCAACCATGGAGGAAATATTATATCGCATCTCCGGAAAAGGCAAGAGTTGGAGTTACGAATATGGAAAATTGTATCCGGGGCGTTACAACACTCCACCACTACGAGACGATCTCGTCCCGAGATCTAGGATGGCACCGGAAGGAAAAGGAAGAGGAAGATAAGAGATAAACTAAGTTGCTTCTTCGACAAAAGAGTGAAACCAAAGAACCTTGAGAGGTTGAAAAGTTGAAAGAAGAACACAACAGAGTTGAACGAAATTGGTAGCACTCCGATAGAAAAGAGAAACAAGGAACGTCATGTGAACCTTGGAGTTGCAAAGCTATGAAGGACGAGCACAATGGACAAGAAGGAACTGAAACCACTCTGGTTGAAACGAGATAAATAAGAAACAAGGAAGATCAAATTCGGACAACACTCCGGTTGAAAAGAGATGCAAGACTTGATAAGATGAAAAGAACTTGAGCAGAGGACATAACACTCCAGTTAAATGGATAAGCATGAAAACAACACGATCTTTACAAAACGAGGTGATGGGTGAAGAGCAACATCACAACGCCTCCAGAAGAAAGAATAGGAGATAGATCATTGAAATAAAAGATTGGAGAAGAAAATGCCAACTTCTGCCACAAATGAGCTTGGAAAGTACCCTTCCAAGAAGGTTATAACGGAGTTGTTGGAAAACCAACACCGAAAAGAATAGGCTTGTAGTGGGCTTATGGAAACATCTCAAGACTATGAGGTGACAACCGGCCACTAATGGAAACCATTGATTTGATTGAGAGCACTAAAAAGATGAAAAAACTTCTTCACCGAGATGAGAAGGAGAAAATTGGATCATAGAAACGCACCACAAATAGCAACATTCCTTAGGGAAGGCTTTAGGTGAAATATGACCCAAGATAACTCCAACAAAGGGATTGATGGATTTAAAATACCTCATTCTTGACAACAATATGAATCATGAAACATGAAGGAAATTGTCAAGAGTGACATAACACCACCTCAAAAGATAAGGTAGAATGAATTGCACTTTGGAATGCATGATGAAGATTACTTGAACTCCTCAAAACAAAACATGTGCTGAACATCATGTTTATTTTTAGAGTATAGCTTGGCGGGTCATAACTTCAAGAGAAATCTTGAAGAACAAATCGAGAATGAAAGGAATCCTTGACGAACCATCATGTAGAGCCTCCATGAACAACTCCGGTAATAAAATGATGATAGAACGAAAGAGAAGTTGAAAACACAAGGTGAAGCGTCGCGACGAGATAATGCCGAAAACTTGGAACTCCAGAAAAGAAAGGTAAATCAACTCAAACCGAGAATTACTTCATCATGAACAATCTCCGGAAGAAAAGAACTGAATCACCTCAAGGAAATAAGAATAAGATTTATTGTATGCTTATCCTTCATCAAATTAAATTGATGTCAAGCAATGGATTTGGCATACTACTTATTCTTCTTGAGGGATTAAGGATAGAGAAAACGCAAACTTGAGAAGGTATTGATGGAACCACCGGTGGGATTTGGGAACAACGAATGAAATGATATGGTAGCAAAGGAAGAGGAATCTTGAACGAACCATCGTAAGAATTGAAAATGAAAGTAGCAAAGGCACAAATCACCGGGAAGAATGGGAAAACGGATGAAGATACTTGAGGGGATTTAGATACATGAGAACAAAGAGATCATGAACTGATTAGAGGGTATTTGAACGATCCACCGGTAAGATTTGGAGAACAGTAGCTACACGCTGAGAATGAAGAATTATGACATGATGGCCTTTGGAGGAAAGAAATGGAAACAACTCATGAAATGCTCCGGATGGGCGAAAAGAATTCCCACAATTGAAAACAATTATGAGAGGATGGCATCAAGCTAGAACAATTAATCTTGAAGTGAATGGAGGAAGATTTAAGAGAAACTCTTCTTCGGTCTTCAAATGTTGAGAATGACGATGAGAAACCACCATGAATTGTTGAGATACTCCGGGATGAAAATTGGAAAGGTTGAGCCAACGATGAAAAGAATTTGAAAGATCTTGGAGAAAGACATATGACTGATGATAACCCATTCTTACGTCAAACTTTGAAAAGAATTTTAGAAGCTCCCGGAAAATTAGAAGAGTCAGGTAAGAACCTGGGAAAGGACCTGTGGGTTAGGGCCCACTCGAAAGAAACAACATTGAAGGATTTCTTGAAATAAAGATTGCACCGGTAGAATTAAATGGCTTGAATGGGATAACAACCTTGAAATATCTTGAACGGATCTGGAATGACAAGACGCGCTTCTTAGATATCTTCAACACTCGTAACAAATGAATAGCGAAAGTGAATGATTAAGAGGTGCATCGGCAAGAGAAAGCATTTGCAACAAGGAAAGGAATATGATCAACACTGAAAGCTTGAGTTAAATCCACGGAAAAGAATACGAGAATGAAGAATGATGAACTTGGAGCTGTGGAGCATCTTCATGAGGATCACTTGGATCGAACATTGATTGAAAAGAGTGAAGAGGCTTCACATGAATAAATGGATACTTGATTAAAATATATAAGTCCTTGAAGAAAATGGGTGGGAGGCGGAAAACAAAGGCAACTTGGGACGGATGAAATAACGTTGAGAAGACTTTGAGTTGATCTTGGGGATGGGAAAAAATGATAGGATCATCTTGAAGAGAATCGCACCGGTTGGAAAGAATTGACATGACAATCTCGCTGATCAAGAAGGATTAGTATTCACATAGCAATATGAGAACACCGTTTGAAAGGTATGGAATCAACACTTGACAACGAAACAACTCGAATACCACAAATAAAACAAAACAAAGGATTTGGATTGCAGAATAAGCCGGAACAAATACATATGATAGATATTTAACCAATCCCATATCATGCATCTGTCGGAAAGATATTCTAGGAGCTACTTGAATTCCACCTATAAACTCCGAAACTTTCGGTTATGCAATCAGGTGTTGGGGATACAGGGGACACAAAATATATCACCCAAACTAACAATACCTAGATCCAGCTGTATCCATCCTTCAACACATAACCAAGAAAACTCCGGAAATCATGTACCTCGACCTTCGAAAAACATCCGTTATACGAGTCATGGAAATACTCCCGAGCTCGCCCTAGTACTAGGTTATCGGGGTTATCTCACCAACAACTGTACAAAAGAGATTTTCGATGTCGGCAAAGCTCAGGTATTCCAGAACTGCAACGATAAAATTGTGACGACAACACCTCGGAGCTCAACTCCCCGGGACACTGCCGCAACCCCTAAATGTCAGGAGGCACCAAGAACAATGTTCTCGTCACAAGACTATCGGAACGATCCCAAGATACCCGCGTGATCTTAAAAAAAATTCGTGAAATTTGAGGAGAGGAAAGACAAAACATCTACGTCAGGAGGCCTCATCAGAGCGACGAAGGGACTGAGGAGTAAAAAGAATCCTACTCTCCGATATATATAATCCCAAGACTCAAAATAGTTTTCTTCTAGACTCAACAACGGCCAGCAAACAAGGGGGCTCCTATGGTCGGTCGAGGCTCTGATACCAACTTGTCACTCCCAATATGCGACCCTATCCAAAAGGAACTCGAAGGTCCCACCAAGGATAGACCCGCATATTGAAACGCTTTAGCAAGGTGGATATCATTACATCAACATTACATAATAGATGGGGATACATACATAAGGCATACAATGCCACACGAATACAACATCACATCATATACAAGATCAACATCCGTCACGGATGAAACATAAACAAAACTCAAACAATATCCACCACCTAGCCCAGTGCCGACCGGAACCTATCCCTGCTCAAGAAGCGAAGAAGAACTCCAAAACAAGCAAACATCACTCTCGCGTCATGAGCATCGCATAACCTATACCTGCAACTGGTGTTGTAGTAATCTGTGAGCGACGAGGACTCAGCAATCCCATTACCATGGGTATCAAGACTAGCAAAGCTTAATGGGAAAGGAAGGGGTAAAGTGGTGAGGTTGCAGCAGCGGCTAAGCATATATGGTGGCTAACCTATGAAAATGAGAGCGAGAAGAGAAACAAAGGAACGGTCGTGAAGCTAGTAATGATCAAGAAGTGATCCTGAACTCCTACTTACGTCAGACATAACCCAGAAACCGTGTTCTCCTCTCGATCAACCCCGAATAGAGACACTCACGGTTACGCACACGGTTGGTGTATTTTTAGAAGAGTTTACTTCAAGTTTACTACAACCGGATATTAACAAATTCCCATCTGCCACATAACCGTGGGCACGGCTCTCGAAAGTTTATACCCTGCAGGGATGTCCCAACTTAGCCCATGATAAGCTCTCGCGATCAACAAAGCATATTCCTTCTCCCCGGGAAGACCCGATCAGTCTCGGAATCCCGGCTACAAGACATTTCGACAGTAATAAAACAAGACCAGCAAAGCCGCCCGGATGTGCCGACAAATCCCGATAGGAGCTGCACATATCTCGTTCTCAGGGCACACCGGATGAGCCAGACGTCGGGTTGGCATAGACCCTGATTGCCCAGGGGGCGCCGGACATCGCTCGGTTTGGACCAGCACTCGAAGGAGAACTGGCCCGGGGGGCTAAAATAAAGATGACCCTCGGGCTCCGGAAACCCAAGGGAAATAAAAGGGCATAGGTGAGGCAAATGGTAAAACCAATGTTGGGCCTTGCTGGAGGAGTCTTATTCAAAGCGAACTGTCAAGGGGTTCCCATAAATCACCCAACCGCGTTAGGGACGCAAAATCCGGGAACATAATACCGATATGACGGAAACTAGGGCGGCAAGAGTGGAACAAAACACCAGGCATAAGGCCGAGCCTTCCACCCTTTACCAAATATATAGATGCATTAATAATATAAGAGATATTGTGATATCCCAACATAAACATAATCCAACATGGAGCAATCTTCATCTTCACCTGCAACTAGCAACGCTATAAGAGGGGCTGAGCAAAAGCGGTAACATAGCCAAACAACGGTTTGCTAGGAAGGGTGACAAAGGTTAGGGGCTATCATGCAATTTGGGAGGCTTGAGCAGCAAGTGGTAGGTAACGCAGCATAGCGATAGAACGAAGCAACTAGCATAGCAATGATAGTAATGAGATCCAAGGTGACGGTCATCTTGCCTGAAATCCCGCTAGGAAGAAGAACGAGTCCATGAAGAAGATGAACGGGAGTAGTCGAACGAATCCTCACAACTCCGGAATGAAACCGAAGCTAACGAGAGAAGCAACCCGGAAAGAAACAAAAAACATGGTAAATGCACAAGCATAAACATGGGATGATGCACAATCAAGTATGATGCATGTCCGGATTAAATGTTGTTAACATGGCAAGAGGTGAAGCATAATAAAACTAACTATTTAGGCAAGTTTAAATGAGGCCGGAAACAACAAACAACAATTCCGGAAAAACCTCATACACAATTTATGAATTTGGTACTGTTCTGCCCTAAACACAATTTTAATGTTGTTAAACAACAAAATAAAGTGCACCATGTTAAACTAGGCATTTTTCCACCCCATTTACATATAAAGTTTATTTAAAACGGAGCTACAGTTATTTAGTTATGAAATAAATCATTTTAGCATGGCATTTAAACAAATTAATGCAAACAGCAATTTAAACATTTTAAACATGGATGAAAATGGCATATTATGAAACTAGATGAAATTCTAAGCATGTTACATATATGACATGTTTTATTTTGATGCATGGTTAAATAGTTATTAGCAGTTTAAAACAGGGCCATTCCTGTAATTATGCATGCACTGGAAATTAGGAAAATCGTCAGCAGGGGAAAAAAAAGTAGCCAGGTTTTATCTGGCTAGCCCAACAGTGCACAGGGGGGCTCAGGTTGCTCACCCATGGGCTTTAGGCCCGGATCTGCTGGGCTGGATGGCTGAAGGGGCGCGGCTGGGCCTTGCGCGAGATGCGGCCTAGGCGTGGTCGCGGTCGACGAGCGAGGAGCGGGACGAGGCGCTGGATGAGCGAGGCGACTGGTCAACGCGGGCATGAGGGAGCGGGCGCCTCGTCCTCTGCTCGCACGAAGCAGATCTTGTGATGGCGGGACTTGGCGAAGCAGGAGGTTCAAAGGCGATGGGTCGACGGAGGGAAGCTCCTCGATCCCGGGACAACGAGGGAAAGAGATCGGGGAAAAGAGAGAGAGTAGTACGGGAGGAAGGAGAAGAAAAGGGAGCAGGCGGTGAGGTCTGCCTGGTCTTGGAGCTCGGAGAGACGCGCCATGGCGCCCGACGAGGGTCATGAGCGCAAGGGGAGGTGTGGAGCACCAGATCCAAACAGGGGAACAGGAGGAGGCCGGGTCCGTCGATGGAGGCGCCATTCGGCGATGTGGCCGCGGGGGGAGAGCTTCATAGGGCGCCATGGTTGTTCCCTGGAGAGAGATAGAACCGAGAGAAAGTAAGAGAGGCAAGGGGGGAAGAGGTAGGCACGAGGGAGGTGGAGCACGGGCCTGGGCGCTCGCGAAAGGAGGCGGAGCTCCGGACTGCTGCTGCTGCTTGGGTGGCTGGCAACCACCGGCGAGGCAGAGGCGCGGGGACAAGGAGGCACAGCCTCGTGCGTTTCCTTGGGCGCGCGGGCTTGGGAGAAGGAGCTCGAGCTCCTGGTTGCTGCTGGTCGAGGAGGGCCGTGGGGATCTCTGGTTGGTGGGGATCGATAGATGGGTGGATGGACGGGACTGGGTGGCAGGGAAGATCGAGGAAGGAGGAGGCTGCGGCTGGTTGGTCTGGTGAAGAAAACGAGGGAGGATTTTTGGATCGGGGGAAGAACCCGAGGTGGGAGGGGACAAGAAGAGTGGCGGCGGCAGCGACGGGTGGATGGGACAAGGTCCCTAGGTTTTAGGGTTAGTCTTTATATAACAAGTGAATTTTGGATAGGGGTATTTGGTCCCTCCGATCTTAATCGGATGGTCTAGAAATAAATAGATAGGGAGTCCAAATAAGAAAACGGAGATGTTTTATAGATGTTGAGGAATGATCCGCACCCATCGGTCATGACTGCCCGGGTCGGGTTCGGAGAAGTTTCGACGCGCACGCCGAGGGTCCGAGCAAAGCGTGAGAGAGGTCAAACGGTCGACAAGATGGAAAACGAAGAACAAGGTTGGTCTCGAACGGTCAACTAAAACAAGAGGGAAACGTGGCAACTTCTGAACGGATGCAAGCTTTAAAACATGACGGCAACGGAGTGCCGATGCAATGCGAATGATGCGATGAGATGAGATGCATGACATGAACAACATGCAAAACAAAAGACAAAACCCAACCACGGAGGAAATAATATATCGCATCTTCGGAAAAGGCAAGAGTTGGAGTTACGAATATGGAAAATTGTATCCGGGGCGTTACAGAATTACCATAATTATTAGAGGAATTGCTAGGATAAGGCCTAGGATTAAAGTTTCCTCTATACGCGTTGTTAACAAAATTATTCCTACCAACAAAATTCACATCCATAGATTCATTATTATTCTCAATCAAAGTAGACAAAGGCATATCATTAGGATCAGAAGAAACACTCTTAGTAGCAAATAATTTCATAAGTTCTTCCATCTTTCCACTCAAAACATTAATCTCTTCTATCGCATGCACTTTTTTATTAGTAGATCTTTCAGTGTGCCATTGAGAATAATTAACCATAATATTATCTAGGTGTTTAGTAGCTTCTCCTAAAGTGATTTCCATAAAAGTGCCTCCCGCGGCCGAATCTAAAAGATTTCTAGAAGCAAAATTCAATCCGGCACAAAATTTTTGTATAATCATCCACAAATTCAAACCATGAGTACGGCAATTACGTATCATTAATTTCATCCTATCCCAAGCTTGTTCAACATGTTCATGATCAAGTTGCTTAAAATTCATAATGTCGTTTCTAACAGAGATGATCTTAGCGGGAGGAAAATACTTAGAGATAAAAGCATCTTTGCACTTATTCCAAGAATCAATACTATTTTTTAGGCAAAGACGAAAACCAAGCTTTAGCACGATCTCTAAGCGAAAAAGGAAATAGCTTCAATTTAACAATATCATTGTCCACATCTTTCTTCTTTTGCATATCACACAAATCAACGAAGCTATTTAGATAAGTAGCGGCATCTTCACTAGGAAGGCCGGTGAATTGATCTTTCATGACAAGATTCAACAAAGCAGCATTGATTTCACAAGATTCAATATCGGTAAGAGGAGCAATCGGAGTGCTAAGGAAATCATTATTGTTGGTATTGGTAAAGTCACATAATTTGGTATTATCTTGAGCCATCGTGACAAACAAGCAATCCAACACACGAGCAAACGAGAAGGAAGTGAAAAAGAGGCGAACGAAAAAGAGAGGGCGAATAAAACGACAAGGGTGAAGTGGGGGAGAGGATAACGAGAGGCAAATGGCGAATAATGTAATGCGGGAGATAAGGGTTTGTGATGGGTACTTGGTATGTTGACTTTTGCGTAGACCTCCCCGGCAACGGCGACAGAAATCCTTCTTGCTACCTCTTGAGCACTACGTTGGTTTTCCCTTGAAGAGGAAAGGGTGATGCAGCAAAGTAGCGTAAGTATTTCCCTCGGTTTCTGAGAACCAAGGTATCAATCCAGTAGGAGGCTACGCGCGAGTCCCTCGCACCTACACAAAACAAATAAATCCTCACAACCAACACGATAAGAGGTTGTCAATCCCTACACGCTCACTTACGAGAGTGAGATTGATAGATATGATAGGATAATATTTTTGGTATTTTTATGATAAAGATGCAAAGTAAAATAAAAGCAAAATAAAAAGGCAACGGAAATAACTAAGTGTTGGAAGATTAATATGATCAAGATAGACCCGGGGGCCATAGGTTTCACTAGTGGCTTCTCTCAAGAGCATAAGTATTTTACGGTGGGTGAACAAATTACTGTTGAGCAATTGACAGAATTGAGCATAGTTATGAGAATATCTAGGTATGATCATGTATATAGGCATCACGTCCGAGACAAGTAGACCGACTCCTGCACTACAAAAAAAAGACACATCCATGACATTTTGGGCCGAACGAATTTTTTTCTTCTGTCATACATATGACACTTCTATGACGATAATTGTGACAAAACCCGGTATCATCATAGATGTGGTGGGCTCCTACTTCTATGACAAAAAATCATGACAGAAAATGGGCTTTTCGTCCTGGGCGGGCCGGAGACGCAGGTGCATGACATTCTTTGGGCCGTCCATGACGGAAAAAACCGTGGTAGAAGCGAGGGGGAGGAAAATTTCGGGGAGTTCCCGGTTACGGTGGGAGGTCGGGGGCCGAGCGATGCGCGTTTCTCTCGTACACGTACGCGCGTGTGTGCGATGTGTTGGCTCTAACTGAACCCGAGCGAGGCGTTGGGCTCTAACTGAACCCGATCGATTGCACTGCAGGCTACGCGTTACTGAACCCATTCCTTCGCTACTGCTGCTAACTGAAGCCGATCGATGCTACCTCTAGGATGAACAGTGAGCGTTGGGGGGTGGATGAACGCTCAGCGGTGGCGTTGCCTCTAGATGAACAGGACCCCGTGGTGTGGTGGAGGGCTGGATGAACAGTAGACGGTGGAGGGGTGCCCGTGGAGGGGTGGTTGAACAGGACCACATGGTGTGGAGGGCTGGATGAACAGTAGATGGTGGAGGGGTGGTTGAACAGTAGCCGGTGGAGTAGTGCGCGGTGGAGGCTGGATGAATAGGAGCCCGTGGAGGCTGGAGGAGGTCGACGGTAGCCCGTGGAGGCTGGAGGAGGTCGACGGTGGAGATGAACAGTATCCCGTGGAGTCCCGTTTTGCGGTACGCCACACCCCTCCCAATGAACAGGACCCCCGTTTCGACCCTAGCGCTCCAACACAAGTCTGTTTCGTCCGTTTTGCAGTACGCCACACCCCTCCCGATCAACAGGACCACCGTTTCGACCGTAGGAGGTCTGTTTCCTCCGTTTTGCAGTACGCCACACCCCTCCCGATCAACAGGACCCCGGTTTCGACCGTAGGAGGTCCGTTTCCTCCGTTTTGCGGTATGCCAGGCCCCTCCCGATCAACAGGACCCCGTTCCAAACGTAGGAGGTCCGTTTCCTCCATTGTGCGGTACGCCAGGCCTTGTTTCCATCGCCTGTTCCGTCCAAGCCCTCCCGATGAACACGACCACGCATTCCGTTCCGACCCAGCTGGTTGGCTCCCACGCGTTCTGTTGCCTCCTGATGAACACGACGCATTCCGTTGCCTCCCCATGAACACGACGCATTCCGTTGCCTCCCCATGAACACGACGACGACGTTGTTTCTCTGTTCCGACCCAGCCATGTACACGAGCCCTAGCCGTACGTATGCACGAGTAGGCGTTCGAGACCCTGCCCGTATGTACGAACCCCATTCCATTTATTCCCTGTTTAAAAGACAATGCTTTCAATGTTGTTAGGGACTACGTGCATATATTCCCATCATGGGAAGCTTATAGTGAAGACAAACACCATTTTCACATCTTCCTGTCCAACTTACGTGTAAGTGCTATTATTCATGGTTATTATTTTCCTGTTTTCTGCTATTTGAACACATCAATGATTTACATTACATTGTTGTAACTAGGCGAGGGTCAATCTGGATAGTCATGACGAGCAAAGCTTGCTTGTGCTTTTCAAGGAAGCATTGCAGCAGTATCGGTGTTACTGAGGAAATCACACTTTGATGGCAAGTCTATAAACGAATTTCGGTGAAGTCTCCTGTGCTAAATTTAGAAGACATTGAATGGAAAAACCTTGTTATGCAATCGGTCTCGCTCCTGGATGAGGTACCGTCTATGAAATCACATGACAATTTGAACTTCTACTTTTCTCGCATGTGCCTTACGGATCTTTTTGCAGGAAATCTGCTCAAGAAGAATTCGGTTTGAAAAGAACGATAGGATAACGCAAATATGCTGCCCATCGCTTTGCTCTTGTTAGCACTGTTGTCTGTATCACCGTACTTGCATACATACCGGTTCATTATGTGACAGCGAGATGCATGATAGCTTGCTTATCAATTGTTCGCTCCAAATTATTTGATCTGTATGAATGTTATATTAGTGTAGAATATATCCAATGCCAATGTTTTTTTAGCTCTGCATTGTTCTTGTAAGTACATGATGTCCTTTATCGGTGTACTTATAATGACAGGTAGTTGTTCATGTACCATCACTCTGCAGCTTATTTTCCTTTGCCCTCCATTTTCTACACATCAGATCTATTTTTACTCTTACCATAAGGTTGGTACTGAAGAAGTTTAGTTGTGCATTGCTCTTGGCTGTACCTTTTGCTTGTATCGCTGCACTTACATTTATAGCTACTTGGTTATGTAGCATCACTCTTCATCTTATCTTAAATATTCTCCATTTTTTCGTATATTATCACATCTATATTTACTCTTAACAAAATGTAGAATAAAGGCCATGCTTTTGAAGAAGATTCTGTGGTAAACTTCTTGAATTGCCCCCCCCCCCCATCAACATGGACAAGGCCTTTATAGAGCCTGTCTTCACCAATAATGTAAGTTTGTCCATCTCAAGCCTTCAAACTTTGTTGTATATATTTGGTTAGGCATGACTGCAATAGCTGTTTATTTTTGGTGTTTGCATCAAATTGCTTATTTAAAGTTTATTACGTAGTTCATAAACAAAAGTTTGTCCTTTCTCAATTTAAGTTTTCAGTTGTACAACCAAGTTCCTTCTTCTTTTGCACTGCATGTATGCTTCTGTTCTTCATCCGTAATCCAGTGGTGTGGTGAACCTACCCACTACATCACAATGTCATATTCTGCAATGTCTTAACTATGAACAATGTCATATCATTCTACTATTATTTAAACCGTCTCTTTATTTGCCAATCTGAAATGGTATAAATTGACAGCACACTAACCATTGATACTTATGAGTTCTTGATCTGTAATCCAGTGTTGTCGTGAAGCTGCCAACTCCTTCACAATGTCATTTCCTGCCATGTCTTGACCTGAACAATACCATATTGTGTTAATGCAATTTTAAACTGTGTCACTTTATTCAATCAAGAAGAAATGTGATGAATTGTCAAGACCGATACTTTTATGTGCAAAACCTCATTATCTGTCATGCTTGTTTATCTTTCAGAGTGAGGAAGATATAAGTGTTGAACAAGCGCAGTCTCATCATCTTGCTCAGCTGCTTGCGATGCAGCTCCCTAGCAGGGCTAATCTTTCTTGAACTCTATTGAAGTGCTGTCAGTTTTTCATATTATTTTGTCGGCGTGTTTATTTGCACTGGTGGCGATCTTTGATGCCCAGTGTATGTAATCTGATGTCTGCTTGTGCTTTATTATCATAGTGGCGAACTTTGATGCCCAGTGGATGTAATATGCCATAATTTCTTTGTTGTATAGTCTAGGTTTTTCTTATTCACGATGCTGCAATTATTTTATCAGATATATATCCTGTCTTCGCATAAACCGCCAAACCGTAAAATTATGGTACATAATCGGGCCGTCATGCAATCACGATGTAGGTTGGGCTCAAACGCGTGCGAACCGCCACGGGGGCAGCAGATCCCGAATGAACCCCGCCCATGATTGTGCGAATCAAATCACGGGCTTTTAACAGCCAAAATTGTCTCGGTCCTTGTTTGGCCCAATCGGATATCGGCCGCGAAGCGGGCGGATGCAAATCGGGCCATAGTTAGGCCCAACTATATGACAGCTTTAACAGGCCGAAATGTTAAACGGGCCTTAATAGGCCAAAACTAATATCGGGCGAATTACTAAGTGGGCCTTTAGCAAGTGGGCCCAAAAGCATAGTGTCCAGCTGATGGCCAAATCGATATGGGCCATAATTGAGCCCAAAGCCTCTTAAAGGGCGGACCTGATCCGGGCCGTAATTTGGCTCGAACGTGGTAGGCTTATAACGGGCGGATCTCATATGGGCCACTTTTAGGCCTTAACGTGGCAGGCCATTAATGGACCAGATCAAATATGGGCGGCATTTGGCCCAAAACATGGTAGCCGCTTAATGGGCCGCCTAGTAGGGTCCTCAAAATCTTGTGGGCCTACAAATGGCCGCCCATTAATGTCGGCGAAATCTGTGGGCCTTTAGTCGGGCGGCCCATTATGATCCGAAGAATCTTGTGGGCCTTTAAATGGGCCGGCCCATTATGGCACACAAAAATCTTGTGGGCCTTTAGCTGGGCCGGCCCATTATGGCCCGCAAAATCTTGTAGGCCTTTACCTGGGCCGGCCCATTATGGCCCGCAAAATCTCGTGGGCCTTTAGCTGGGCCGGCCCATTATGGTCCGCAAAAACTTGGCCTTTAGCTGAGCCGGCCCATTATGGTCCGCAAAAACTTGTGGGCCTTTAGTTGGGCCGGCCCAATTAAACTTGATGGGCCGGTCCACGTGTCAACATATCATAGGCGCGTCTCGCCCATTGGATGAGTGACATCTGTGCCAACGCGGACCTGACACGTGTCTCCTCCAGCCAATGATGATTTTACACATGGAAAATCCCCATTGGTCGGGGCTGTTAACGGGTTATCGGATCCAAAATCCAACACGATAGCTTAACGGCATTCCGTTACGGTGGATGCCACGTGTCGTTCACCCTTGACGAAAGCACTTCTGTGACGCGCGATTTATCGTCATGGAATTGGACACTTCCGTGATGATAATTTTGGTAATGTCAGGTACACTTCTACGACAGCACAGTATGACTATCTTGATTCTGTCATAAATTTTTCATGGATGTACATGCATGACCAAAAACGCGACCTACTGTGACAAACACATATCATCAGGAAGTGTATTCTTTTGTAGTGCTGCCTGCATCTACTACTATTACTCCACACATCGACCGCTATCCAGCATGCATCTAGAGTATTAAGTTCACAAGAACAGATTAACTCCTTAAGCAAGATGACATGATGTAGAGGGATAAATTCATGCAATATGATAAAAAACCCATCTTGTTATCCTCGACGGCAACAATACAATACGTGCCTTGCTGCCCCTCATCCTTTGGGAAAGGACACGCAAGATTGAACCCAAAGCTAAGCACTTCTCCCATTGCAAGAAAGATCAATCTAGTAGGCCAAACCAAACTGCTAATTCGAAGAGACTTGCAATGATAACCAATCATACATAAAAGAATTCAGAAGATTCAAATATTGTTCATAGATAAACTTGATCATAAACCCACAATTCATCGGTCTCAACAAACACACTGCAAAAGAAGATTACATCGAATAGATCTCCACGAGAGAGTGGGAGAACATTGTATTGAGATCCAAAAAGAGAGAAGAAGCCATCTAGCTACTAACTATGGACCCGAAGGTCTGAGGTAAACTACTCACACTTCATCGGAGAGGCTGTGGTGTTGATGTAGAAGCCCTCCGTGACCGATGCCCCCTCCGGCAGAGCTCCGGAACAGGCCCCAAGATGTGATCTTGTGGGTACAGAAGGTTGCGGCGGTGGAATTAGGTTTTTGGCTCCGCATCTAATCGTTTGGGGGTACGTAGGTATATATAGGAGGAAGGAGTACGTCGGTGGAGCAACATGGGGCCCACGAGGGTGGAGGGCGCGCCTGGGGGGGGGGGGTAGGCGCCCCTACCTCGTGGCTTCCTCGAAGCTTCCTTTACATAGGGGTCCAAGTCTCCTTGATCATGTTCGTTTCAAAAATCACGTTCCCGAAGGTTTCATTCCGTTTGGACTCCGTTTGATATTCTTTTTCTGCGAAACTCTGAAATAGGCAAAAAACAGGAATTCTAGGCTGGGCCTCCGGTTAATAAGTTAGTCCCAAAAATAATATAAAAGTGAATAATAAAGCCCAAAGCCCAATAATGTCCAAAACAGAAGATAATATAGCATGGAGCAATCAAAAAGTATAGATACGTTGGAGACGTATCAAACCCAACGAGGAGCTAAAAGGTAGAATTTATATTCTCTCAAGTTCTATCGACCACTGATACAACTCTATGCACACTTAACATTTGCTTTACCTAGAACAAGAATGAAACAACTTTATAAGAATAAAACCAGGAGTACTTTGCAAGATAATAAAAGATAGTTGTTTAGTAGAAAGCTTTTGTACAACGATGAGAAAGATTGTCCATATTTGGATCTAGGAGTACTTATCATATGCAATGAGGGAGAGGCATACACTAACACACTTTCCATACTTGGATCATATGCACTTATGATTGGAACCCTAGCAAGCATCCACAACTACAAAAGATCATTAAGGTAAAACCCAACCATAGCATTAAGTAACAAGTCATCTTAACTCCCATACGCGACAAGCCCCTTACTCGGGTTTGTGTTTCAGTCCCTCATGCAACCCACTATAACCAAAATATGAACATATTACAAATCCCTATAGCAGTAATCCCACATGCTTGTGTGACATGGAGAGCACCATAAGACAACACCGATTTAACATACAACTTATATCAATCACACCATACCACAATTAACCCGTAGGACAAAAGAAATCCACTCAAACATCATAGGATTGCCACACATCATTGGATAATAATATATAGCATTAAGCACCATGTTTAAGTAGAGATTATAGCGGGGAGAAGAGGTTTTACACCACTTCATAGAGGGGGAGAGAGTTGGTGATGACGGCGGCGAAGTTGTTGGTGTAGATCGTCGTCACTATGGTTCCCCCGGTGGCGTTCTGGTGCCACCAGGAGAGAGGGCGAGAGGTGCCCCTCCTTCTTATTGTTCACTAGCCTCCCCCTAGATGGGAGGAGGTTTTCCCCTCTGTTTCATGGCCACCATGTCTCCTGGAGGGTAGGATCCCCTCCGAGGTTGGATCTCTCTCTCTGTTCTCTTCTGTTTCGCGTTCCTGTTTTCTGATGGGGAATGAAGCATGAAAATCAAAAAATTTCCTACGAACACCCAAGATCTATCTAGGAGAAGCATAGAAATGAGAGGGGAGAGTGTGTCTACGTACCCTCATAGACCGAAAGCGGAAGCATATATAATGTGGTTGATGTAGTCGTACTCTTCGCGATCCGATCACGATCCAACCGATCTAGTGCCGAACGGATGGCACCTCCGAGTTTGGCACACATGCGGCTTAATGATGTCTCCTCCTCCTTGATCCAGCAAGAGAAGGTGTAGAAGTAGATGGGATCACAACCAGCTTGACAGCGTGGTGGTGATGGTGGTGGTGGGGCTAGTTCAGCAGGGCTTCGCCAATCACTACTAGAATGAGGACGGAGGAACTACAGAGTAACGAGAGAGAGAAGGTGGCAAAGTGCTTGGTGTGTGCTCTTGGGGCGCCCCCTCCACTCTATATATAGGTGGAGGGGCGTGGGGAACAGCCCCTCCAAGTCCTAGGGCGCAACCAAAGGGGAGAGGACTTGGAATCCAAGTCCAATCCTATTCCTACTAGGACTCCCCTTTTTCCCTTCCCTAGCCACATGGGCTTTTGAGGACTTGGTGCGGCTAGCCCAATAAGGCCAGGGCGCCTCCCCTCATCCTATAATAGCCCTTGGGACTTGGTGGACCCACTTGTGGACTTTCGGACCTCTGGAATCCTTCAAAACCTTCTAGAAGCTTCACGGTAAAATACCGAAAAAACTGCATCTTTTTCTGGCACCCAAAATATGACTTCCCATTTATAAATCTTTACCTCTCGACAATTCCGAGACTCCTCATCACATCCTTGATCTCATTCGGGACTCCAAAAAACATTTGGTTACCAATAATCAAATATCCCAATACTACTCTAGCGTCAACGAACATTAAGCGTGCGACCCTGCGGGTTCGGGAATCATGTAGTCATGACGGAGACACCTCTCCGGTCAATAAGCAATAGCGGGACCTGGATGTCCATATTGATTCCTAAGTATTACATGAAGATGTTTTATCGGTTGAACCATGATGTCAAGGATTCAATTAATCCCGTCTGCTATTCCCTTTGTCTGGAGATATGTTACTTTCCCGAGATTTGATCGTCGGTATCTCGATACCTAGTTCAATCTCATTACCGGCAAGTCTCTTTAGTCGTTCCGTAATACAAGATCCCATGACTAACTCATTAGTCACATTGCTTGCAAGCTCTTTAAGATGTTGTATTACCAAAAGGGCCCAAAGATATCTCTCCGTCATACGGAGTGACAAATCCTAGTCTTGATCCATGCCAACCCAACAAATACCTTCGGAGATACCTGTAGAACACCTTTATGATCACCCAGTTACAAAGTGACATTTGGATACACAAGTATTTCTCTAGTGTCAAGGAGTTATACGATCTCATGGTCTAAGGAACATGTACTTGACATGAAGAAAGCTATAGCAAATAAACTAAATGGTCTGATGCTAAGCTTACGGTTGGGTCTTGTCCATCACATCATTATCCTAATGATGTGATCCCATTATCAAATGACTACTCATGTCTATGGTTAGGAAACCTTAACCATGTTTGATCAACGAGATAGTCTAGTAGAGGCTCACTAGGGACACAATGTTGTCTATGTATTCACACATGTATTTAAGTTTCTGGTCAATACAATTCTAGCATGAATAATAAACATTTATTATGAATAAAGAAATATGATAATAACCAATTTATTATTCCGTCTAGGGCATATTTCCAACAGTCTCCCACTTGCATAGAGTCAATAATCTAGTTCACATCGCTATGTGATTAACCCCCAATAAGTTCTGGGGTTTGATCATGTTTTGCTTGTGAGAGAGGTTTTAGTCAATGAGTCTACAACATTCAGATCTGTATGTACTTTGAAAATCTCTATGTCTAAATTGCTCTGTATGGAGCCACTTGTAACGCCCCGAGACAGATGCGCCAGATGTCTTCCATTTATTCGCCGTCATTGCCATGTCATTCTCCTGCGTGTTGCACTTTTCCATGTCATCATGTGCATTTCATTTGACTATTTTCAAAACATGCATCCATCGGGTTTCCCTGTTCTCTCTGTTGTCCGTTCTGAGCCCCGTCCCACTCGCACGCGCTTGCGACACCTCCGAAATATTATTTTATAAGTGGCATAAAAAATATTCTCAGAATGGGTTAAAAGTTGGTGTGCGACCCTGTTTTATTATCGGTAGACTGCCTGCCAAATTTCATCGCATTCGGAGTCCGTTTGATAGACCAACCGTTAAACATATAGGGGCAATATAGGTGGTCAAACGTCGGACGTTTCCGGTATCCGAAAACGGTTGTCGGGCTGCGCTTATCTTCTCTCCTCTCAGCCCAACCCCTTCTACTCATCCCACCTACAGCCCAGCAACCTCTCTCACGTCCGAAACCGTCCGATCGCAATCGGAGGTCTCTGAAACCCCCAAAATCACCCATAGCCCAAAACCCTAGCTAAAACTGCTATATATAGCCCTCCCCATTCCTAATTTGGGCATTGCTAACCTAGTCTACCCCTTCCCTAACCCCCAGCCATAGCCAACCCACCTCCTCCTAGAAATCCGCGCCAGCCACCTCCTCTCCGCCACTTGGCACCGCCCCACTCGCCAGCACCGCCGCCAACCGCCCCTCCAGTATCTCCCAAGCCGCCACGTGCCCCCCTGCCTGCTCACACCGTCGTGGCCCTCTCGGCCCAGATCAGGCCTGCCCCGGGCCGTGCCCGAGGGAGCCCGCGCCCCACGATCTCCAACGCCGCCTCATCGCAACCGTAGCGCTAGGCCACCGATCCGCCGCATCACCCCGCCGCCGTCCCAACCCCGCCGGACCTCACCGCCGCTGTCTCCGGTCGCCGCGTCCTCGCGCTGCCCGAGCTCCGCGCCATCGCACCTCACCCGCGCCCCTCGCCATTGTCTCCGGTCGCCACTCCGGCCAGATCCGGGCAAGAGCGCCCGGATGTTGGGGAACTTAGTAATTTCAAAAAAATTCCTACACACACGCAAGATCATGGTGATGCATAGCAACGAGAGGGGAGAGTGTTGTCTACGTACCCTCGTAGACCATAAGCGGAAGCATTATGACAACCCGGTTGATGTAGTCGTACGTCTTCACGGTCGACCGATCCTCAGTACCGAACGTACGACACCTCCGTGTTCAGCACACGTTCAGCTCGGTGACGTCCCATGAACTCACGATCCAATAGAGCTTCGGGGAAGAGCTTCGTCAGCACAACGGCGTGGTGACGGTGTTGATGAAGCTACCGACGTAGAGCTTCGCCTAAGCACCGCTAAGATATGACCGAGGTGGATTATGGTGGAGGGGGGCACCGCACACGGCTAAGAAAGATCAATGATAAACTTGTGTGTCTATGGGGGGCCCCCTGGCCACGTATATAAAGGAGTGGAGGAGGGGGAGAGGGCCGGCCCCTATTGTGCGCCCTGGAGGAGTCCTACTCCCACCGGGAGTAGGATTGCCCCCTTCCCTAGTTGGACTAGGAGAGAAGGAAGGGGGAGAGAGGGAGGAAGAAAAGGGGGCGCCGCCCCCTCCTAGTCCAATTCGGACCATAGGGGGAGGGGGCGCGTGGCCTGCCCTGGCCTCCTTTCTCTCTCTCTCTCCACTATGGCCCATTAAGGCCCATACAATTACCGGGGGGTTCCGGTAACCTCCCGGTACTCAGGTAAAATCCCGATTTCACCCGGAACCATTCCGATGTCGAAATATAGCTTCCAATATATCGATCTTTATGTCTCGACAATTTTGAGACTCCTCGTCATGTCCGTGATCATATCCAGGACTCCGAACTACCTTCGGTACAAAAAAACTCAAAAACTCATAATACCGATCGTCGCAGAACTTTAAGCGTGCGGACCCTACGAGTTCGAGAACTATGTAGACATGACCGAGACACATCTCCGGTCAATAACCAACATCGGAACCTGGATGCTCAAATTGGTTCCTACATATTCTACGAAGATCCTTATCGGTCAAACCGCATAACAACATATGTTGTTCCCTTTGTCGTCGGTATGTTACTTGTCCGAGATTCGATCGTCGGTATCTCAACACCTAGCTCAATCTCGTTACCAGCAAGTCTCTTTACTCGTTCCGTAATGCATCATCCCTCAACTAAATCATTAGTCACATTGCTTGCAAGGCTTATAGTGATGTGCATTACCGAGAGGGCCCAGAGATACCTCTCCGACAATCGGAGTGACAAATCCTAGTCTCGATCTATGCCAACTAAACAAGTACCATCGGAGACACCTGTAGAGCACCTTTATAATCACGTAGTTACGTTGTGACGTTTGGTAGCACACAATGTGCTCCTCCGATAATCGGGAGTTGCATAATCTCATAGTCATAGGAACATGTATACGTTATGAAGAAAGCAATAGCAGTAAACTAAAACGATCAAGTGCTAAGCTAACGGAATGGGTCAATTTAATCACATCATTCTCCTAATGATGTCATTCTGTTTATCAAATGACAGCTCATGTCTATGGTTAGGAAACTTAACCATCTTTGATCAACGACCTAGTCAAGTAGAGGCATACTATTGACACTCTGTTTGAAGTAGAAGCACTCAGTCTCAGGCTTAGGTACAGACTTGGGTTTCTTCTCCTGAGCAGCAACTTGTTTGCCGTTCTTCTTGAAGTTCCCCTTCTTCTTCCCTTTACCCTTTTTCTTGAAACTGGTGGTCTTGTTGACCATCAACACTTGATGCTCCTTCTTGATTTCTACCTCCGCAGCCTTTAGCATCGCGAAGAGCTTGGGAATTGTCTTATCCATCCCTTGCATGTTATAGTTCATCACAAAGCTCTTGTAGCTTGGTGGCAGTGATTGAAGAATTCAGTCAATGACACTATCGTCCGAAAGATTAACTCCCAGTTGAATCAAGTGATTGTTATACCCAGACATTCTGAGTATATGCTCACTGACAGAATTATTATCCTCCATCTTGCAGTTGTAGAACTTATTAGAGACTTCATATCTCTCAATCTGGGCATTTGCTTGAAATATTAACTTCAACTCCTGGAACATCTCATATGCTCCATGATGTTCAAAACATCGTTGAAGTCCCGGTTCTAAGCCGTAAAGCATCGCATACTGAACTATCGAGTAGTCATCAGCTTTGCTCTGCCAGACATTCATAACATCTGGCGTTGCTCCTGCAGCGGGTTTGGCACCCAGCGGTGCTTCCAGGACATAATTCTTCTGTGCAGCAATGAGGATAATCCTCAAGTTACGGACCCAGTCCGTGTAATTGCTACCATCATCTTTGAACTTTGCTTTCTCAAGCAACACATTAAAATTCAACAGAACAACAACACGTGCCATCTATCTACAACAACATAGACAAGCAAAATAATATCAGGTACTAAGTTCATGATAAATTAAAGTTCAATTAATCATATTTAAGAACTCCCACTTAGATAGACATCCCTCTAATCATCTAAGTGATCACGTGATCCATATCAACTAAACCATGTCCGATCATCACGTGAGATGGAGTAGTTTTCAATGGTGAAGATCACTATGTTGATCATATCTACTATATGATTCACGCTCGACCTTTCGGTCTCAGTGTTCCGAGGCCATATCTGCATATGCTAGACTCATCAAGTTTAACCCTAGTATTTCTGCATGTGCAAAACTGGCTTGCACCCGTTGTATATGAACGTAGAGATTATCACACCCGATCATCACTTGGTGTCTCGGCACGACGAACTTTGGCAACGGTGCATACTCAGGGAGAATACTTGTACCTGAAATTTAGTGAGAGATCATCTTATAATGCTACCGTCAATCAAGCAGAATAAGGTGCATAAAGGATAAACATCACATGCAATCAATATAAGTGATATAATATGGCCATCATCATCTTGTGACTTTGATCTCCATCTCCAAAGCACCGTCATGATCACCGCCGTCACCAGCACGACACCTTGATCTCCATTGTAGTATCGTTGTCGTCTCACCAACTATTTCTTCTACGACTATCGCTACCGCTTAGTGATAAAGTAAAACAATTACAGGGCGATTGCATTGAATACAATAAAGCGACAACCATATGGCTCCTACCAGTTGCCGATAACTCCGTTACAAAATAGGATCATCTCATACAATAAAATATAGCATCATGCCTTGACCATATCACATCACAACATGCCCTGCAAAAACAAGTTAGACGTCCTCTACTTTGTTGTTGAAAGTTTTAGGTGGCTGCTACGGGCTGAGCAAGAACCGTTCTTAACTACGCATCAAAACCACAATGATATTTCATCAAGTTACTGTTTTAACCTTCAACAAGGACCGGGTGTAGTCACACTCGGTTCAACTAAAGTTGGAGAAACTAACACCCTCCAGCCACCTGTGTGCGAAGCACGTCGGTAGAACCATTCTCGCGTAAGCATACGCGTAATGTCGGTCCGGGCCTCTTCATCCAACAATACCGCCGAACCAAAGTATGACATGCTGGTAAGCAGTATGACTTGTATCGTCCACAACTCACTTGTGTTCTACTCGTGCATATAACATCTACGCATAAACCTGGCTCGGATGCCACTTTTGGGGAACGTAGTAATTTCAAAAAAATTCTACGCACCCGCAAGATCATGGTGATGCATAGAAACGAGAGGGGAGAGTGTTGTCTATGTACCCTCGTAGACTGTAACCGGAAGCGTTATGACAACGTGGTTGATGTAGTCGTACGTCTTCACGATCGACCGATCCTCAGTACCGAACGTCTGACACCTCCGCGTTCAACACACGTTTAGCTCGGTGACGTCCCGCAAACTCACGATCCAGTAGAGCTTCGGGGAAGAGCTTCGTCAGCACGACGGTGTGGTGACGGTGTTGATGAAGCTACCGACGCAGGGCTTCGCCTAAGCACCACTACGATATGACCAAGGTGGATTATGGTGGAGGGGGGCACCGCACACGGCTAAGAAAGATCAATGATCAACTTGTGTGTCTATGGGGTGCCCCTGGCCACGTATATAAAGGAGTGGAGGAGGGGGAGAGGACCGGCCCCTAGGGCACGCCCTGGAGGAGTCCTACTCCCAATGGGAGTAGGATTCCCCCCCTTCCCTAGTTGGACTAGGAGAGAAGGAAGGGGGAGAGAGGGAGGAAGGAAAGGGGGGCGCCCTCCTCCTAGTCTAATTCGGACCAGAGGGGGAGGGGGCGCGCGGCCTGCCTTTGCCTCCTCTCTCTCTTCACTATGGCCCATTAAGGCCCATACAATTAACGGGGGGTTCCGGTAACCTCCCGGTACTCCGGTAAAATCCAGATTTCACCCGGAACCATTCCGATGTCCAAATATAGGCTTCCAATATATCGATCTTTAC
Source organism: Aegilops longissima (assembly GCA_021605205.1). Taxonomy (NCBI): domain Eukaryota; kingdom Viridiplantae; phylum Streptophyta; class Magnoliopsida; order Poales; family Poaceae; genus Aegilops; species Aegilops longissima. Next base: position 326,154,804 of record CM038679.1, on the reverse strand, counting down.
ATCTCGGCCATTTTGAGACTCCTCGTCATGTCTGTGATCATATCCGATACTCCGAACTACCTTCGATACATCAAAACACAAAAACTCATAATATCGATCGTCACAGAACTTTAAGCGTGCGGACCCTACGGGTTCGAGAACTATTTAGACATGACCGAGACACGTCTCCGGTCAATAACCAACAGCAGAACCTGGATGCTCATATTGGTTCCTACATATTCAACAAAGATCTTTATCAGTCAAACCGCATAACAACATACGTTGTTCCCTTTGTCATCAGTATGTTACTTGTCTGAGATTCGATCATCGGTATCTCAATACCTAGCTCAATCTCGTTACCGGCAAGTCTCTTTACTCGTTCCGTAATGCATCATCCGCAACTAACTCATTAGTCACATTGCTTGCAAGGCTTATAGTGATGTGCATTACCGAGAGGGCCCAAAGATACCTCTCCGACAATCGGAGTGACAAATCCTAGTCTTGATCTATGCCAACTCAACAAGTACCATTGGAGACACCTGTAGAGAACCTTTATAATCACCCAGTTACGTTGTGACGTTTGGTAGCACATAAAGTGTTCCTCCGGTAATCGGGAGTTGCATAATCTCATAGTCATAGGAACATGTATAAGTTATGAAGCAAGCAATAGCAGTAAACTAAAACGATCAAGTGCTAAGCTAACGGAATGGGTCAAGTTAATCACATCATTCTCCTAATGATGTGATCCCGTTTATCATATTACAACTCATGTCTATTGTTAGGAAACTTAACCATCTTTGATCAACGAGCTAGTCAAGTAGAGGCATACTAGTGACACTCTGTTTGTCTATGCATTCACACATGTATTATGTTTCCGTTTAATACAATTCTAGCATGATTAATAAAATTTATCATGAAATAACGAAATAAATAATAACTTTATTATTGCCTCTAGGTCATATTACCTTCACCGGATCCACCCCGTCCCCGAGCCGGCGACCTCCTCCGCCCGGGTCTCCGGCCCCGGCCGTCGCTGGGACCCCGTCATCCCGGATCCACCTCGTCCCCGACCACCGATCCAAACGCAGCCCGCGTCATCCCGGGACCCCGAGATCCAGTTTGACCCGAGAGGTTGTTTTTTCTCTCCAAGTCCCCAGAAATCAGCATAATGTGTGCATGTTTGCGATGTGATAACTTTGTGCATGTTTATCCTATGGTGATGTTCTTAGTATGAACATGTTTTGCTCTTCATGCTATACCTGTTGGTTGCACTTGTATTCATGTTAGGGCTAATCTTGATACCATAATCAATGTTGTAATAGTGTTAAGTGATATAAGCTGCTGAAAACTGTTAAAACTTGTCATTTGTCTTTTTCATCTTTTTTTGTGATTTTCTTTTGAGCAACATGTCTACATGTTTTAGGAGCATAATCATGTCATATTTGCAATGGTATGACTCTCATGCCATGATATGCCATGTGGTGAGTAGCACAAGCTTGCAAAGTAGCATACTTGCTGTTACTGTTCTACTAAGTCTGAATTTGTTATATTGTGATGTCATGTTTACTTGATGCTACCATCAAATTTATGCATAATCTAGAGATGTTGAGTAATCATGTTTTGTAGATCATGTTACGCTCTATCCATCCATGCCCTTGACTGCACTTATAGCCTACTGTAGCTTGTTATTTGCATGATCTCAAATTTCTTAAAAATATAAATGTCAGCCTGTTAACAATATGTTCCATTTTGCAAAGCTCATTGTAATTAATCCATGCATTTTATAAATTGTGCCTTTGGTTTAACTGGAAGTATGTCATTCCTAATACATGCTCATGATCTTTTCATATTTTTAAAATTGATATGCTTGCTGTTATCCGCCTCCAAATTCAGCATCATAATGTTACTTTTTTGCATTCCCAGATTTCAGTCTGAGAATCAGCTTATTTCATGTTGGCATCTTGTCTTGATGATTCCCATGAACTTGTTGCTCCTATGTATACGCCATGTTGGGTTATTTGAGCTCCATGATATATACTAGCATGCTATGCCTTTTGATGCCATGTTCTTGTAATGTAGTATCATTGTTTCGTGCCTCCAACATGCCATCATTTTTAACACTACTCATGTATATGCCCAGTTTTTCTCTAAGAATTAATCTGTGAATTGATCATAGTAAATTAACATGATTCTTATGAACCTGATTAGTAAAGTTGTTTTGAAGCATGTCATCTCTACTTTAAGTTCGTATCAAGTTTGTGCTCATATAGTTCCTGTAGCATGTTGTTTTGATGCTTGTAATCTGCGTAGTTATTGTTTTAGGCAGATTGTTGTTATATCTAGTTTTGAGTGTATGTGTTGAACCGTTGCTCCGTTTGGAGCATGCTCTATATGAAACTTGCTTGGTTTTACATGTAGTTTTAGCATGTCATGTTGCATCCTTGATTTGAGTATGTGTGCTTGATGTTTGTATGCATTTTGCATCAATGCCATGTTTAACTTGTCTTGCTCATATCTTCTAGGCTGCAGCTCCGAATTAAATGAACTTTATAGATAACTTGATTAAAAAAAGGTGTAGATCATCATGGTGCATATTAAATTGCTATTTAAAAACTTCAACATAATGTGTTATTCAGATCAGGACCAATTTCGAAATTTGCATATGAAGACTTACCGGAATTGTTATATGTTGTTTCCGGCCTCATTTAAACTTTCTTTGATGTGATGTTCTTGTATGCATCTTCTCTTTCCATGCGTAGCATCATGTAGCCTTATCATGCATCATATTTGGTTGAGCATCATGTCATGTTTATGTGAGTTGAAAGTGCAACTATCCCTAGGTGGTTTTGGTAATTCATAACAACATATAGCTCATTGAGCTAATGCTATTCCAAGACAAATATTTCAGGAAAGCTCAATGAATGGCATGGCATGGATGATGAAAGTGGATCCCTCAAAATATCAAGAACAAAGGATTGGCTCAAGCTCAAAAGCTCAAGACTCTACATCTTACATTTTAGTGATCCAAGATCACATTGAGTCTATAGGAAAAGCCAATACTATCAAGTAGGGATGAGGTGTTGCTTAATGAGCCTCTTGCTTCATGTGCTTAATGATATGCTCCAAAACCATCCACTACTTTCTCACATCCACATATGACCTAAACCTAAAGTCAAACTAGGCCCTACCGATTCTTTCTATCCGGCGCCACCGAGTTCAAATGTCATAGCCACTGCCACAAACCCTAGGAAAATCGGTCTCACCGATAGGGATCTCGGTCTCACCGAGATGGGATTGTAATCTCTCTGTTTCCCTTCGTAACGTTTCGGTCTAACCGAAGTGAGCGATCGGTCCCACCGAGATTACAATGTAAACTCTCTGTTTCCCTTCCGTAACTTTTCAGTCTCACCGAAAGAGCGAATCAGTCCCGCCGAGTTTACCTGACCACCTCTCTGGTTAGCTAATTACCAAAATCGGTCTCACCGAGTTTGTGTAATCGGTCTCACCGAGATTACGTTATGCCCTAACCATAATCATATCAGTCCTACCGAGTTGCATGTCAGTCCCACCAAAAACCCTAACGGTCACTAGGTTTACTAAATCGGTCCAACCGAGTTAGTTGATTCGGTCCCACCGAGTTTGGTAAATTGTGTGTAACGGTTAGAATATGTGTGGAGGCTATATATACCCCTCCACCTCCTCTTCATTTGTGGAGAGAGCCATCAGAACAAACCTACACTTCCAACTTACCAGTTCTGAGAGAGAACCACCTACTCATGTGTTGAGGCCAAGATATTCCATTCCAACCACAAGAATCTTGATCTCTAGCCTTCCCCAAGTTGCATTCCACTCAAATCTTCTTTCCACCAAATCCAAATCCTATGAGAGAGAGTTGAGTGTTGGGGAGACTATCATTTGAAGCACAAGAGCAAGGAGTTCATCATCAACACACCATTTGTTACTTCTTGGAGATTGGTGTATCCTAGATTGGCTAGGTTTCACTTGGGAGCCTCCGAAAAGATTGTGGAGTTGAACCAAGGAGTTTGTAAGGGCAAGGAGATCGCCTACTTCGTGAAGATCTACCGCTAGTGAGGCAAGTCCTTCGTGGGCGACGGCCATGGTGGGATACACAAGGTTGCTTCTTCGTGAACCCTTCGTGGATGGAGCCCTCCGTGGACTCACGCAACCGTTACCCTTCGTGGGTTGAAGTCTCCATGAACGTGGATGTAAGATAGCACCACCTATCGGAACCACGACAAAAACATCCGCGTCTCCAATTGCGTTTTAATTCTCCAAACCCTTCCCTTTACATTCTTGCAAGTTGCATGCTTTAATTTCCGCTGCCTATATACTCTTTGCATGCTTGCTTGAATTGCGTGAAGATTGCTTGACTTGTTCAAAGATAGCTAAAATCTGCCAAAGTCTAAAATTGGGAAAAGGTTAAGTTTTTAATTGGTCAAGTAGTCTAATCACCCCCCCCCCTCTAGACATACTTCAAGGTCCTACAAGTGGTATCAGAGCATTGGTCTCCATTTGCTTTGATTTCCATAGCTTTTGGTGGTCATAGCCTTGTTTTCACAACCTAGGAGAGTATGGCGTCTAGCGAGGGAAATTATCACCGTAGAGGTCCTTACTTTGATGGCACTAATTTTGCTAGTTGGAAGCATAAGATGAAAATGCATATTCTCGGACAAAACCCCGCCGTTTGGGCTATTGTGTGTATTGGCTTGCAAGGTGAATTCTTTGATGGGAGAGAACCGAACCGTGAAGCTAGCACGGAAGAGTTTAAGATGCTGCAATACAACGCTCAAGCTTGTGATATCCTCTTCAATGGCTTGTGCCCCTAAGAATTCAACAAAATCAGCCGTCTTGAGAATGCAAAGGAAATTTGGGATACTTTGATCGATATGCATGAAGGTACCGACTCTGTCAAGGAATCCAAGTTGGATGTGCTTCAAAGTCCGCTTGACAAGTTCAAAATGAAGGATGGTGAAGGTGTCGCTGAAATGTACTCTAGGCTTGCTCTTATCACAAATGAGATTGCCGGCTTAGGAAGTGAAGAAATGACTGACAGATTCATCATCAAGAAGATCCTAAGAGCATTGGATGGAAAATATGATACCGTGTGCACATTGATCCAAATGATGCCAAATTACAAAGATCTCAAGCCAACGGAAGTCATTGGAAGAATTGTTGCTCATGAGATGTCACTCAAGGATAAGGAGGAACTTCACAACAAGTCAAGTGGTGCTTACAAAGCCTCATGTGAATCCCCACATCATCAAGTGAGAAACAAACCTTCAATGAATAATTGAGCTTAATGGTGAAGAACTTCAACAAATTCTACAAGAGTAGAAGCAAAGAAAGAAGCTCCAAGTCAAGGTCCTACAATGACAAAAGATCTTCTAGTCGAGAGCGAAATTGCTACAATTGTGGGAGACCGGACACTATTCGAATGAGTGTACGACACCCTACAAAAGAAGAGAAGATTCTCCCAAGAGAAGAAGTAGAAGAGAAGAATCACCACCAAGAGAGAGAAGGAGTAGAGATGATCGTTATGAACGAAGACCCTCATAGAGAAGCAAGGATTCGGAAAGGAAGGACAAGTCATCAAAGAGCTAGACAAAACGAAGACGTCAAGCTCATGTTGGTGAATGGGTATCCGGCTCCGACTCCGACAATCACTCCGAGAGAAGCTATCACTCCGACTCCGAATACACTCAAGATGAAGGTGTTGCCGGTTTAGCACTTGTGTCAACCTACTCCTACGACATATTTGAATCACCAAATGAAGGAATTGGAAGATGCTTCATGGCCAAAGGTCCTAAGGTAACACACCCCGAGTATGTTGATTTTAATAGTTAGCTTGGTTACTTGATAGCATCAACTCTGCGGATTGAGAAGGGGTTGGCCACCCTAACTCAAAACCAGGAGAGCCTAGAAACAATCATGGAACAAAAATTCTATGATCTTGATGTCAAAGTAACTGAGATTCAGTCAGCTGTGGAGCAGCTACAGGATGACATGCAGGAGAGGAAGGGCAGGACAACAACTGATGCATTTGCCAGAATGCCTCGAGCTCGGAGATCAGCTGCAGAGCAAGTACCAGTCACCAGAGTCACTTCATCAGCTCTAGCTACAGCTCCAGCGCCACCAACTCCAGCACCTACTCCAACAGCTCCATCTACATCGACTGAAGCCTTCGTTCTTGGATTTCTCTGGACACCACCACCTGAAGACCAAGCCTGAGAGACGATATAGTCCTATGCATTTTCTAGGAACTTTTTGGTAACTTGTTGCCATAGGGGGAGAAAAATGTATAGATCATAGGCTTCGAGAAAGAGATTTGCCGCTTTTGTTCTCTCTTGTCTTCTTGGTTGAACTTTGTTTGCTTTTGATTGCTTGAGATACTATGAAATTACCTGTGAGACATTCATGATCATGTGTTTGATCATAAGCTACACTTATGCTTGTTATATGTTATTATCTTACTTATCCTTATATGATCATTCACTTTGCTTGGTGATGAGTGCATGTATTCAATCTTTATTATTTTGAGCGCTCCACCAAGATGTATCTGCCATGGAAGAGTGACCCATGAGCCTAATTCCTTGTGCATTTGCAGTCCAAAGCAAATCTTAAAATATGCACAAATTTAGGGGGAGCTCTTGCTTATCACATACTTCTCAAAGCGATGATGTTTTTCAATCTTATTATCATTTGTCGAAGCTTTGATCTATATGTTGTCATCAATTACCAAAAAGGGGGAGATTGAAAGTGCAACTATCGCTAGGTGGTTTTGGTAATTCATAACAACATATAGCTCATTGAGCTAATGCTATTCCAAGACAAATATTTCAGGAAAGCTCAATGAATGGCATGGCATGGATGATGAAAGTGGATCCCTCAAAATATCAAGAACAAAGGATTGGCTCAAGCTCAAAAGCTCAAGACTCTACATCTTACATTTTAGTGATCCAAGATCACATTGAGTCTATAGGAAAAACCAATACTATCAAGGAGGGATGAGGTGTTGCTTAATGAGCCTCTTGCTTCATGTGCTTAATGATATGCTCCAACACCCTCCACTACTTTCTCACATCCACATATGACCTAAACCTAAAGTCAAACTGGGCCCTACCGATTCTTTCTATCCGGCGCCACCGAGTTCAAATGTCATAGCCACTGCCAAAAACCCTAGGCAAATCGATCTCACCGATAGGGATCTCGGTCTCACTGAGATGGGATTGTAATCTTTCTGTTTCCCTTCATAACGTTTCGGTCTAACTGAAGTGAGCGATCGGTCCCACCGAGATTACAATGTAAACTCTCTGTTTCCCTTTCGTAACTTTTTGGTCTCACCGAAAGAGCGAATCGGTCCCACCGAGTTTACCTGACCAACTCTCTGGTTAGCTAAATACCAAAATCGATCTCACCGAGTTTGTGTAACCGGTCTCACTGAGATTACGTTATGCCCTAACCCTAATCATATCGGTCCTACCGAGTTGCATGTAAGTCCCACCGAAAACCCTAACGGTCACTAAGTTCACTAAGTCGGTCTGACCGAGTTTGTTGATTCGGTCCAACCGAGTTTGGTAAATTGTGTGTAACGGTTAGATTATGTGTGGAGGCTATATATACCCCTCCACCTCCTCTTCATTTGTGGAGAGAGCCATCAGAACAAACCTACACTTCCAACTTACCAGTTCTGAGAGAGAACCACCTACGCATGTGTTGAGGCCAAGATATTCCATTCCAACCACAAGAATCTTGATCTCTAGTCTTCCCCAAGTTGCTTTCCACTCAAATCTTCTTTCCACCAAATCCAAATCCTGTGAGAGAGAGTTGAGTGTTGGGGAGACTATCATTTGAAGCACAAGAGCAAGGAGTTCATAATCAACACAGCATTTGTTACTTCTTGGAGAGTGGTGTCTCCTAGATTGGCTAGGTGTCACTTGGGAGCCTCCGACAAGATTGTGGAGTTGAACCAAGGAGTTTGTAAGGGCAAGGAGATCGCCTACTTCGTGAAGATCTACCGCTAGTGAGGCAAGTCCTTCGTGGGCGACGACCATGGTGGGATAGACAAGGTTGCTTCTTCGTGGACCCTTCACCCTCCGTGGACTCGCGCAACCGTTACCCTTCGTGGGTTGAAGTCTCCATCAACGTGGATGTACGATAGCACCACCTATCAGAACCACGACAAAAACATCCGTGTCTCCAATTGCGTTTGAATTCTCCAAACCCTTCCCTTTACATTCTTGCAAGTTGCATGCTTTAATTTCCGCTGCCTATATACTCTTTGCATGCTTGCTTGAATTGCGTGAAGATTGCTTGACTTGTTCAAAGATAGCTAAAATCTGCCAAAGTCTAAAATTGGGAAAAGGTTAAGTTTTTAATTGGTCAAGTAGTCTAATCACCCCTTCTAGACATACTTCAAGGTCCTACAGATGTGTGTTCACCGTGTTGTTTGATTCTTTCCGGTTGTGCTTCTTCTCGGTAGTTCCTATCTTGTTGCGATCGTGAGGATTCGTTCGACTACGCTTGGTTCGTCTACGCCCGTTCGTCTTCTTCATGGACTCGGTCTTCTTCCTAGCGGGATTTCAGGCAAGATGACCATCACCTTGGATCTCACTACTATCCTTGCTATGCAAGTTGTCTCGATGCTATCGCTATGTCGCGCTACCCACCACTTGGTTATCAAGCCCCCCAATATGCCTAGAAACAACCTCTAACCTTTTTCACCATACCAGCAAACCGTTGTTTGGCTACGTTACCAATTTGCTCAGCCCCTCTTATAGCGTTGCTAGTTGCAGGTGCAGTGGTAGGTTGTTTCATGTTGGAACCTGGATATCTTGGAATATCACAATATCTCTTATTTAATTAATATATCTATATACTTGGTAAAGGGTGGAAGGTTCGGCCTTTTTCCTAGTGTTTTGTTCCACTCTTGCCTCCCTAGTTTCCTTCATACTGGTGTTATGTTCCTTGATTTTGCTTTCCTAAGACGGTCGGGGTTTATGGGCCCCCTTGACAGTTCGCTTTGAATAAAACTCTTCCAGCAAGGCCCAACCTTGGTTTTACCATTTTCCTAATAACAACTAAAACTTGCATAGGGACTTTCCGGACCCCGAGGACTTAATTAAAAACCCGGGCCGGTGCTCCTCATGAGTCACTGGTACGCGTCGGTGCTATACACACGGTTTTTAACCACTTTCCGTGACGACATTTGGAACCGTCGCCAAGTGAGTGTGGCCGACAGGGGGGTCCTTCCCACATGACCCAGAAACTGTCGGTGATAGGCCCTCCTGGCACACAGGCTAGGGAAAATTGAGCTGTGTGTGATTGGGCAAGGCGTCGAAGCCCAATCGTTTCCATTCGTATCTACATCCCACATGGTGAATCCCAGAAAAACATTTCCGTTCATATGTATATCACACACAGTCAATCCAAGGAATATGTTTCCGTTCTTATGTACATCCCACACAGTCAATCCAGGGAAAACGTTTTCGTTCGTATGTACATCCCACACAGTTTTATGTATAGGCTCGTGTGTGAAAGGGGTAACAATCACACACACTCTGCCTTGGTTAACAATTTGCTTTTATCAACTACAGCACACATGATTTGATGTAGAAAACTGTGTCATTGGGCTATCCATCACAAGCGCTTTTACTTCTATAACCGTTTGCAAAGTTCCATGACCCATTTAGCAGGTTTATTAGTGTACAATTAATAATTCTAGTATGACGCAAATTCACATTTCATATCGAATAGATGTTTGCCAATTTCATATCACGCACATAAATATATTTTAACATCACAGTACAATAGCTACCTGAAAACAACATAATAGAGCATATAGGTAGTTCAACTTCATAAGAACAATATTAAAACAATATATACATTTCCCTAATCAAGATCATCCAGGCATGGCTTATGCACCTCTGCTTTCAATTCAGTAAGAACCCGTTTTGTACTGGCCAACTGGGAAAGTGCCTCCTCCTTCGCCAACACCATCTTAGCAAAGTCTGATTTAAAAAATCTGAGCTCATTCTCCACCTTCCTCTTTTTATCCCGCGTCTTCAAATATTCTTCAGCGTTGACAACACTTTCTCTAAGCCTACCTCTGTTGTCTTCCTCATAGATGCTCCAGAGCTTTGTTAGGCACATCTTCAAAGACTGTGGCCACTCTTGATCAACCCACTCCAAGTAAGAACACTTCCGTTCATCCTATAATTTTGAAAACTAGATTAGTAATAATTGTAGGGGAAATGGGTTTATAGCAACATAGAAAATCACCAATACTTATTTTCAAAAATTGAAGAAACAGGTTAATTATAACATATCTTCTCAAGAAGATCAATGTGCAAATGAATTAATTTCTACTGAGACAACAACCAAATTCTGAAACATCATAAGCTATAATTAAATACAACAACGCTACAAGTTCTTACTCATGTACTATAAATAACAAATTTAACATTTTATGAGGAAGGTAAATATAACTTCAACAGCATAGCGACAATGTTTGGATGACAACAAATTGATACTAATAGGTGTGTACATGCACAAATTAAGTAACATATAACTAATAGCACTAAGACCATCCACTATGTATGCCAAAACCGGTGTAAAGACAACTGTTGCTATGTCTCGCATCGGTGCCCTGCACTAGCGAGCCGATGCAGCGGAAAAAAAATCAGGGACCCGGACTTCGGAGTACCTAGTTGCTCCGATGACCAGTTCCTTCGTGCCATAAAGATTTAGTATTTTACTGCTTGGCTGCTCGGATGTGTGGACCAAAGTTGGCTGCACAAACTGCTGAAGCGGTGCCAAATAATTTTCTAATGACACCGGTGATGAGATGGCAACATTTTTAGATACTAGGTACAAACTGTGACACTGTCTTCGGATGCGTTTGGTTGAAGGTATGGTATGAATGGGTTGGGACCGTTACAGTGTCTGAATCACATCTAACAAATGATTTGTAACAACGAAAGAGGGTCTAACTTTCTCTGCACATGCCAGAAACTTCCTCCAACTCTCTACAGATTCAAACGCAACAAGCTTCATGCATGGAGATTGATGGTGACAACGAGCAGACAGATCGTAAGCCAACCCGCTCCATTCATTGCAACTGATGGTCCTAGTGAGCTACAAGGGGAAGAAATGACTCAAATTGACCGCCAGGTTAAAATCCTTCATTCCAAGTCATAACCCGAGAGAGAGAAGAGAGGCATACCCGGGTGGTGAAGGAGTCGTCGTCGGAGGAGGAACCGCTGGAGAGGTCATTGAAGAAGACCATGGCGACCCCGGCAGTAGGATGCGAGATGACGAGAGTGAGGAAGCAAGCGAGGATGTGGCTATAGCTCAGGAAGGAAGGAAGGAAGGAGGAAACAAGGGAAATGTGACTTGTGGTCGGGGAGAAAAGGGGTGGGGAAGGGGGAGGGGGTGGGGTAGATATTTCAAGGAAATATGCCCTAGAGGCAATAATAAAGTTATTATTTATTTCCTTATATCATGATAAATTTTTATTATTCATGCTAGAATTGTATTAACCGGAAACATAATACATGTGTGAATACATAGACAAACAGAGTGTCACTAGTATGCCTCTACTTGACTAGCTCGTTAATTAAAGATGGTTATGTTTCCTAACCATAGACATGAGTTGTCATTTGATTAATGGGATCACATCATTAGGAGAATGATGTGATTGACTTGACCCATTCCGTTAGCTTAGCACTCGATCTTTAGTATTCTTCTATTGCTTTCTTCATGACTTATACATGTTCCTATGACTATGAGAATATGCAACTCCCGTTTACCGGAGGAACACTTTTTGTGCTACCAAACGTCACAACGTAACTGGGTGATTATAAAGGTGCTCTCTGGTGTCTCGAAGGTACTTGTTGGGTTGGCGTATTTCAAGATTGGGATTTGTCACTCCGATTGTCGGGGAGGTATCTCTGGGCCCACTCAGTAATGCACATCACTATAAGCCTTGCAAGCATTGTAATTAATGAGTTAGTTGCGGGATGATGTATTACGGAACGAGTAAAGAGACTTGCCAGTAACGAGATTGAACTAGGTATTGAGATACCGACGATCGAATCTCGGGCAAATAACATACCGATGACAAAGGGAACAACGTATGTTGTTATGCGGTTTGACCGATAAAGATCTTCGTAGAATATGTGGGAGCCAATATGAGCATCAAGGTTCCGCTATTGGTTATTGACCGGAGACGTGTCTTGGTCATGTCTACATTGTTCTCGAACCCGTAGGGTCCGCACGCTTAAAGTTCGATGACGGTTATATTATGAGTTTTATGCGTTTTGATGTACCGAAGGTAGTTCAGAGTACCGGATGAGATCGGGGACATGACGAGGAGTCTCGGAATGGTCGAGACGTAAAGATCGATATATTGGACGACTATATTCGGACATCGGAAAGGTTCCGAGTGATTCAGGTATTTTTTGAGTACCGGAGAGTTACGGGAATTCGCCGGGGAGTATATGGGCCTTATTGGGCTTTAGGGGAAAGAGATAGGAGACGTTGGGCGACCCCCAAGGCCTAGTCCGAATTGGACTAGGGGGAGGGGATGCGCCCCCTCCTTCCTTCTCTTCTCTCTCCCCTTTCCTTGACTCCTACTCCTACTACTTGGAAGGGGGGGAATCCTACTCCCGGTGGGAGTAGGACTCCTCCTAGGGCGCGATATAGAGAGGGCCGGCCCTCCCCCTCCTCCACTCCTTTATATACGGGGAGGGGGGCACCCCTTGGAGACACAACAATTGATCTCTTGATCTCTTAGCCGTGTGCGGTGCCCCCCTCCACCATAATCCACCTCGATAATATAGTAGCGGTGCTTAGGCGAAGCCCTGCGTCGGTAAAACATCATCATCGTCACCACACCGTCGTGCCGACGGAACTCTCCCTCAAAGCTCGGCTGGATCGGAGTTCGAAGGGACGTCATCGAGCTGAACGTGTGCTGAACTCGGAGGTGCCATGCGTTCGATACTTGATCGGTCTGATCGTGAAGACGTACGACTACATCAACCGCGTTGTGCTAACGCTTCCGCTTTCGGTCTATGAGGGTACGTGGACAACACTCTCCCCTCTCGTTGTTATGCATCACCATGATCCTGTGTATGAGTAGGAATTTTTTTGAAATTACTACGTTCCCCAACAGTGGTATCTGAGCCTAGGTTTTATGCGTTGATGTTATATGCACGATTAGAACACAAGTGAGTTGTGGGCGATACAAGTCATACTGCTTACCAGCATGTCATACTTTGGTTCGGCGGTATTGTTGGATGAAGCGGCCCGGACCGACATTACGCGCACGCTTACGCGAGACTGGTTTTACCGTCGTGCTATGCACACAGGTGACTAGCGGGTGTCAGTTTCTCCAACTTTAGTTGAACCGAGTGTGGCTACGCCCGGTCCTTGAGAAGTTTAAAACAACACTAACTTTACGAACTATCATTGTGGTTTTGATTTGTAGGTAAGAACGGTTCTTGCTCAGCCCGTAACAGCCACGTAAAACTTGCAACAACAAAGTAGAGGACGTCTAACTTGTTTTTGCAGGTCATGTTGTGATGTGATATGGTCAAGACGTGATGAGATATAAGTTGTTGTATGAGATGATCATGTTTTGTTGAAGTTATCGGCAACTAGCAAAAGCCTTATGGTTGTCTCTTTATTGCATAAGATGCAAGCGCCAAATAATTGCTTTAGTTTATCGCTATGCGATAGCAATAGTTGCAACAACAATAGTTGGCGAGACGACCATATGACGACACATTGATATAGATCAAGATGATGGAGATCATGGTGTCATGCCGGTGACGATGGAGATCATGACGATGCTCTAGAGATGGAGATCAAAGGCACAAGATGATGATGGCCATATCATGTCACATATTATGATTGCATGTGATGTTTATCTTTTGTGCATCTTATCTTGCTTTGATTGACGGTAGCATTATAAGCTGATCTCTCACTAAATTTCAAGATAAAAGTGTTCTCCATGAGTATGCACCGTTGCCAAAGTTCGTCGTGCCCAGACACCACGTGATGATCGGGTGTGATAATCTCTACGTCCATCTACAACGGGTGCAAGCCAGTTTTGCACACGCAGAATACTCAGGTTAAACTTGACGAGCCTAGCATATGCAGATATGGCCTCGGAACACTGAGACCGAAAGTTCGAGCGTGAACCATATAGTAGATATGATCAACATAATGATGTTCACCATTGAAAGCTACTCCATTTCACGTGATGATCGGTTATGGTTTAGTTGATTTGGATCACGTGATCACTTAGAGGATTAGAGGGATGTCTATCTAAGTGGGAGTTCTTAAGTAATATGATTAATTGAACTTTAATTTATCATGAACTTAGTCCTGGTAGTATTAGCATATCTATGTTGTAGATCAATAGCTCGCAATGTTGCTCCCCGTTTATTTTATATGTTCCGAGAGATAAACTATGTTGAAAGATGTTAGTAGCAATGATGCGGGCTTGGTCCGTGATTTGAGGATTATCCTCATTACTGCACACAAAAATTATGTCCTTGATGCACCGCTAGGTGACGGACCTATTGCAGGAGCATATGCAGACGTTATGAACGTTTGGCAAAGCTCGGTATGATGACTACTTGATAGTTTAGTGCACCATGTTTTACGGGTTAGAACGGGACTTCAAAAATGTTTTGAACGCCACAGAGCATATAAGATGTTCCAAGAGTTGAAATTGGTATTTCATACTCATACCCGTGTCGAGAGGTATGAGACCTCTGACAGTACTTTGCCTACAAGACGGAGGAGAATAGCTCAACCAGTGAGCATGTGTTCAGAATGTCTGAGTACTACAATCGCTTGAATCAAGTGGGAGTTAATCTTCCAGATAAGATAGTGATTGACAGAATTCTCTAGTCACCATCACCAAGTTAGTAGAACTTCGTGATGAACTATAGTATGCAAGGGATAATGAAAACAATTCCCAAGCTCTTCGCAATGCTAAAATCGGCGAAGATAGAAATCAAGAAAAACATCAAGTGTTGATGGTTAACAAGACCACTAGTTTCAAGAAAAGGGGCAAATGGAAGAAGGGGAACTTCAAGAAGAACGGCAAGCAAGTTGCTGCTCAAGTGAAGAAGCCCAAGTCTGGACCTAAGCCTGAGACTAAGTGCTTCTGCTGCAAAGGAACTGGTCACTGGAAGCGGAACTACCCCAAGTATTTGGCGGATAAGAAGGATGGCAAAGTGAACAAAGGTATATTTGATATACAGATTATTGATGTGTATTTTACTAGTGTTCGTAGCAATCCCTCAGTATTTGATACTGGTTCAGTTGCTAAGAGTAATAACTCGAAACGGGATTTGCATAATGAACAGAGACTAGTTAAGGGTGAAGTGACGATGTGTGTTGGAAGTGGTTCCAAGATTGATAAGATCATCATCGTACACTCCCTATACTTTCGGTATTAGTAATGAACCTAAATAAGTGTTATTTGGTGTTTGCGTTGAGCATGAATATGATTTGATCATGTTTATTGCAATACGGTTTTTCCTTTAAGTTGGAGAATAATTGTTGTTCTGTTTACACGAATAAAACCTTCTATGGTCATACACCCAATGAAAATGGTTTGTTGGATCTCGATCGTGGTGATACACATTTTCAAAATATTGAAGCCAAAAGATGCAAAGTTAATAATGATAGTGCAACTTATTTGTGGCACTGCCATTTAGTCATATTGGTGTAAAGCGCATGAAGAAACTCCATGCTAAGGGACTTTTGGAATCACTTGATGCTTGCGAACCATGCCTCATGGGCAAGATGACTAAGACTACGTTCTTCGGAACAATGGAGCGAGCAACAGATTTTTTGGAAATCATACATACTGATGTACGTGGTTCTATGAATATTGAGGCTCGCGGCAGGTATCGTTATTTTCTGACCTTCACAGATGATTTGAGCAGATATGGGTATATCTTCTTGATGAAACATAAAGTCTGAAACATTTGAAAAGTTCATATAATTTCAGAGTGAAGTGGAAAATCATCGTAACAAGAAAATAAAGTTTCTACGATCTGATCGTTGAGGAGAATATTTGAGTTACGAGTTTGGTCTTCATTTGAAACAATGTGGAATAGTTTCTCAACTCACGCCACCTGGAACACCATAGCATAACGGTGTGTCTGGACGTCATAACCGTACTTTATTAGATATGGTGCGATCTATGATGTTTCTTACCAATTTACCACTATAGTTTTGGGGTTATGCATTAGAGAGAGTTGCATTCACGTTAAAAAGGGGCACCATCTAAATCCGTTGAGACGACACCATACGAAGTGTGGTTTGGCAATAAACCAAAGTTGTCGTTTCTTAAAGTTTGAGGTTGTGATGCTTATAAGAAAAGGTTTCATCCTGATAAGCTCAAACTCAAATCGGAGAAATGTGTCTTCATAGGATACCCAAAGGAGATAGTTGGGTACACCTTCTATCACAGATCTGAAGGCAAGATATTCGTTGCTAAGAATGGATCCTTTCTAGAGAAGCAATTTCTCTCGAAAGAAGTGAGTGGGAAGAAAGTAGAACTTGATGAGGTAACTGTACCTGCTCCCTAATTGGAAAGTAGTTCATCACATAAATCTGTTCATGTGACCCCTACACCAATTAGTGAGGAAGCTAATGATGATGATCATGTAACTTCAGATCAAGTTACTACCGGACCTCGTAGGTCAACCAGAGTGAGATCCACACCAGAGTGGTACGGTAATCCTATTCTGGAGGTCATGTTACTTGACCATGATGAACCTACGAACTATGAGGAAGGGATGATGAGCCCAGATTCCGCGAAATGGTTTGAGGCCATGAAATCTGAGATGGGATCCATGTATGAGAACAAAGTATGGACTTTGATTGACTTGCCCAATGATCGGTGAGCCATTGATATTAAATGGATCTTCAAAAGGAAGACGAACACTGATAGTAGTGTTACTATCTACAAAGCTAGAATTGTCGTAAAAGGTTTTCGACAAGTTCAAGGTGTTGACTACGATGAGAGTTTCTCACTCGTATCTATGCTTAAGTCTGTCCGAATCATGTTAGCAATTGCCGCATTTTATGAAATCTGGCAAATGGATAAACAAAACTGCATTCCTTAATGGATTTATTAAAGAAGAGTTGTATATGATGCAACGAGAAGGTTTTGTCGATCCTAAAGGAGTTAACAAAATGTGCAAGCTCCAAATGATCCATCTATGGACTGGTGCAAGCATCTCGGAGTTGGAATATACGCTTTGATGAGTTGATCAAAGCATATAGTTTTATCTGAGACTTGTGGTGAAGCCTGTATTTACAAGAAAGTGAGTGGGAGCACTACAACATTTCGATAAGTATATGTGAATGACATATTGTTGATCGGAAATAATGTAGAATTATTCTGCAAAGCAAAAAGGAGTGTTTGAAAGGAGTTTTTCAAAGAAAGACCTCGGTGAAGCTGCTTACATATTGAGCATCAAGATCTATATAGATATATCAAAACGCTTGATAAGTTTTTTCAATGAGTACATACCTTGACAAGATTTTGAAGTAGTTCAAAATGGAACAGTCAAAGAAAGAGTTCTTGCCTGTGTTACAAGGTGTGAAATTGAGTAAGACTCAAAGCCCGACCACGGCAGAAGATATAAAGAGAATGAAAGTCATTCCCTATGCCTCAGCCATAGGTTCTATAAAGTATGTCATGCTATGTACCAGATCTATTGTATACCCTACACTGTTTTTGGCAAGGGAGTACAATAGTGATCTAGGAGTAGATCACTGGACAGCGGTCAAAATTATCCTTAGTGGAATAAGGATATGTTTCTTTATTATGGAGGTGACAAAAGGTTCGTCGTAAAGGGTTACGTCGATGCAAGTTTTGGTACTGATCCAGAGGACTCTAAGTCTCAATCTGGATACATATTGAAAGTGGGAGCAATTAGCTAGAGTACCTTCGTGCAGAGCATTGTTGACATAGAAATTTGCAAAATACACACGGATCTGAATATGGCAGACCTGTTTACTAAACTTCTCTCACAAGCAAAACATGATCACACCTTAGTAATGTTTGGGTGTTAATCACATAGCGATGTGAACTAGATTATTGACTCTAGTAAACCCTTTGGGTGTTTGTCACATGGCGATGTGAACTATGGGTGCTAATCACATGATGGTGTGAATTATTGATGTTAATCACATGGTGATGTGATCTAGATTATTGACTATAGTGCAAGTGGGAGACTGAAGGAAATATGCCCTAGAGGTAATAATAAACTTATTATTTATTTCCTTATATCATGATAAATGTTTATTATTCATGCTAGAATTGTATTAACCGGAAACATAATACATGTGTGAATACATAGACAAACAGAGTGTCACTAGTATGCCTCTACTTGACTTGACCCATTCCGTTAGCTTAGCACTCGATCTTTAGTATTCTGCTATTGCTTTCTTCATGACTTATACATGTTCCTATGACTGAGATTATGCAACTCCCGTTTACCGGAGGAACACTTTGTGTGCTACCAAACGTCACAACGTAACTGGGTGATTATAAAGTTGCTCTATAGGTGTCTCCGAAGGTACTTGTTGGGTTGGCGTATTTCGAGATTAGGATTTGTCACTCCGATTGTCGGAGAGGTATCTCTGGGCCCACTCAGTAATGCACATCACTATAAGCCTTGCAAGCATCATAACTAATGAGTTAGTTGCAGGATGATGTATTATAGAACGAGTAAAGAGACTTGCCGGTAACGATATTGAACTAGGTATTGAGATACCGACGATCAAATCTCGGGCAAGTAACATTACGATGACAAAGGAAACAATGTATGTTGTTATGCGGTTTGACCGATAAATATCTTCGTAGAATATGTGGGAGCCAATATGAGCATCATGGTTCCGCTATTGGTTATTAACCGGAGACGTGTCTCAGTCATGTCTACATTGTTCTCGAACCCTTAGGGTCCACACGCTTAAAGTTCGATGACAGTTATATTATGAGTTTATGTGTTTTGATGTACCAAAGGTAGTTTGGAGTCCCGTATGAGATCGGGGACATGACGAGGAGTCTCGAAATGGTCGAGACATAAAGATCGATATGTTGGACGACTATATTCGGACATCGGAAAGGTTCCGAGTGATTCGGGTATTTTTCGGAGTACCGGAGAGTTACGGGAATTCGCCAGGAAGTATACGGACCTTATTGGGCTTTAGGGGAAAGAGAGAGGAGAGGTTGGGCGCCCCACCCCCCAAGGCCTAGTCCGAATTGGACTAGGGGGAGGGGCTGCGCCCCCTCCTTCCTTCTCTTCTCTCTCTCCTTTCCTTGACTCCTACTCCTACTACTTGGAAGGGGGGAATCCTACTCCCGATGGGAGTAGGACTCCTCCTAGGGCGCGACATAGAGAGGGCCGGCCCTCCTCCTCCTCCACTCCTTCATATACGGGGAGGGGGGCACCCCTTGGAGACACAACAATTGATCTCTTGATCTCTTAGCCGTGTGCGGTGCCCCCTCCACCATAATCCACCTCGATAATATCGTAGCGGTGCTTAGGTGAAGCCCTGCGTCAGTAGAACATCATCATCGTCACCACGCCGTCGTGCTGACGGAACTATCCCTCAAAGCTCGGCTGGATCAGAGTTGGAGGGACGTCATCGAGCTGAACATGTGCTGAACTCGGAGGTGTCGTGCGTTCGGTACTTGATCGGTCAGATCATGAAGACATACGACTACATCCACCGCATTGTGCTTACGCTTCCGCTTTCGGTCTACCAGGGTACGTGGACAACACTCTCCCCTCTCGTTGCTATGCATCACCATGATCCTGTGTATGCGTAGGAAATTTTTTGAAATTACTACGTTGCCCAACAATTTCAGCAGTAGGCCAAAAATTTCAAAATGTGGAGGGAAACTTTGCACGCGGTGCCGCTGGACACCATTCAATTTGAATGATTGTGTGCATCACAAATGATTCTTGTGCTTTACGCACATGGGATTAGTTTGATAATTCAAATTTTGGTGGAAATTTCCCCGGGTACGTCATTGCATAATTTAACATTGCTTGCTAATTTGGGCGCACAAAAGAGCGTACAACACACATACCACACTTACTAAATCGAGCAATTTTAGTAATTAAATAGAGCCAATTGACCTAAACATTGCTCTAAAAAAAGTCCAGCATTAAAAACAAAGCCTAAGTACGTATACTTTTAAAAAAATCCACCGTTGCGCCGGCCTATGCATCGCCGATGTGAGATGAGACGTCGATGACTTGTCCTGGAAAAATGCCATCATTGGTGGACTTCGCGTCCCCCCTCCTGGAGTCGACTGCGTCCTCGTCCTCGTCCTCGGCGCCGTCCTGTGTCCTGCCCTCCAGGTTGTAGTACTCGTACTAGTGGCTGCGCCAGAGCTCATGTTGGTACTCCACCGCCGATTCCTTGATGGACAGACTCTTCTCTACCTTGACCTCGACCACGTGCAACTCCTCCTCCCGGCGCTCCTCGATCTTCGCCGCCTCCTGCATCTCCAGATCCCGCTTGGCGATCTCATGAGGAAGCAGGTGCTCCATGGGAACCGCCGCCTTTTCGGACGTGGGTTGCATGCTGGATTCCGAGGTGGCCTGGAATATCTTGGCATGTACGTCTTGATCTTTGCGTGGATGGCCTCGACCTGGGCTAGGGCATCATCGACGACATGGGCGGTAGCTCGAGCGCTCTCGGCGTTTGCAGCCGCCGTCGCAATAGTAGATGCAGCCATCTCGGCTGCTGCAGCTACCCTGTCGGCTACTGCAGATGCCCTCTTGGCGGATGCGGCTGCGCTCAATGCGGATGCAACGACACTCTCGGCGTAGGCAGCCGTGCTCGGGGAGGACGTGTCCATCATACGAGCCTTCACAAAGCGTTTCCATGGTGTCATCTTTGCAAGAAGGGGTAGAGAAATGGGGATCAGGATTTGTGGATTCGGGGGTTGCCGGCACTGGAGCAGACGAGTCGGTGATGCTTAAGGAGGAAGACTTAAATAGCCCCAGAAATTTTCATCGCAAACGGTTCCTAAAAAAAAACTGTGTGTGATGTTGTGGATATTTTTTATTAGCTGTGAAAGACAAATTTGGAGTAAAGTGGCAATGATTACTATTTTAAATGTATGAGAAAATTTGTAGTACTAATACAACTGTCATGTAAAATTTTAGAAAATTTCAGGGGTCATTTGACCTTTTAAGACATTTAAGTGATTTTCTAGCCATTTAATGTCACACCTTGATTTTCATGACACAACACTTAAGATGATAAATCATGATAAATTGTGGTTTGACAAAAACTTTTGTGTGTTTTGTTCTTTGCTTGATTTGACTTTGTCTACTATTTGCAAGTGCTCTAAAAATCAAATAAATCCTCCAACTCTTATACTCCTTCTCCTTGATCCAAAACTTCTGCCCAATGATCATGCCATGAGTGTAGGACATAAAAATAATTTCTTGTAAAAATATTTTGGCCAAAAAGTATTTTCTAAATTTAGTTTTCCAAAAACCCCTCAATTGAGGTTTTCACTGCAAGTACTTGATTTGGGTTATGAAAAATATTTCAAAGAGTATATTTGAGACCTATTAGATAAAGGAATCCCATAAACCACAAAAATATAATTTTAAAAGTTATTTTAATATTTTATTTAAAAGCTTTTTCTTAAGGCCAGAAATGGTCTTTAATAGGGAAAAATTATTTTATTGTTTTAAAAATATTTGACAAAAATCAGGGAAACTCAGTGGGCATATATTTCCCATATATAACAGTTTCAACACATGGTCATGTTCAAAATATTGGTCAAATCCCTCAAATACCCTTTCTGGATATTTCAAGCTTTTGAAATATTTACAAAGGAAATATTCTCCAAAAATTCCAAGAAAATTCTAGCATGTCGCATATGACATGTGTGATGATCTGTACAAGTGTCATGTCATGGAGAATAGTATAACCCCATGAAATTCCCTCAAAACCATTTCTGTCCATTTTGAAGTTTGAGCAACTTTACATTGCCAAACATGTACAAATGCTCTCAAGTCTTGTGTACATGCTCAACTGGTCTAATCATTCATCTAGAACAAATGACACAAGTTGGAGAACAAGTTAACTTGATCAAAGTGCCCCAAAACCCTTCCTGTCCAGAACCAAAATTGAACAACTCTACATTGCCAAGTGTGTCCTTTTGATCTGAATTTTTGTGGACATGTTCAAATCCTCAAATGATGACACTACACCAAGTGGTGAATCAAGGAGAATAGATTTGCATGACTAAATCTTGGTAAAGCCATTTCTGCTGGTTTCTAGGGTTTACCAAAGTTACATTGGCAACTTTCTTCAAATAGACTCAAACTTGGTGGTAAACCTCAATTATGTGTGACACTTGATCCTGTTAATTCTCATGTCAAGTGGAGTTCATCTTCTTGCCCAAACCACCATCAAACACCTTCTGGCAGAAATTATAAATGTATATTTTTTCCACTTCCACTAATCTCCATGAGCTCTCCTTTTTACCACAGCCCCTCCTAGTCCCCCTCTACCTCTGGTGTGCTTCCCTGCGTGAGAGGCAATGATGAAGGGGGGCAGGGACCCATTTTTCTTCTCTGGACAGCCACTTTACCCTCCCTTTCTCATCTCTCTCTCACTCCTGGCAAGTCCCAGAGCATCCAAAGCCTCCACCCCTCTTGTTTATTCCTCCTGCACACGTCAGACACAAGTGGACGCGCGAGCGCGCGCGGAAAAGCCGCGGATGCCGGCCAAAGACACGCTCTGGAGCACGTCAGCGTGCTCCCGACCGTTGACGCCGCGTCCCCCGACCACCTCGAGCCTCCCCCTCGCGCCAGTCGAGGTGCCTCGACGTCCGCAACACGCCACCGTGCAGGTCCCCTCGTCTCTCCCTCTCTCTCTCACCTCCTCCGGTGCATGCAAAGAGCCGCCCGGCTCGGCCAATGCCCGGCCTCGCACGCGCGAGCACCAGGACCTCGCCCCGCTCCCTCTCTCTCTCTCTCTTCCTGGCACCCTACTCGACTCCCACGAACGCCGTAGACAGCCCCGGGCCTCCTCCCGTGGCCACTGCGGCCATTCCCGCGGGTGCCCGTAGGCCACGTCCACGGAGAGCCACGACCTCGCCATTTAAGGCCACCCCGAGCCCCCTCTCGAGTCCTTTGGCTCTCTCTCTCTCTCCCGTACACTTCCCAGGCCAACCCATTCCTCCCCTAGTGCCCTCGTTCACCTCCATGGCCGGAAATCTTGCCGCCGGCCACCGCGCAAATTCGAGCTCTCCGGTGCTCCTCTCCCCCCTCGTTCCTGCACCAGAGCATCACCCATTTCCCCACGACCCTCTCCCGGACTCCATTTCTTCTTGTCCACGACCGCTGCACCGTGCCCCAACCTCACCGTCAGCCTCGTCCGCCGCGGCCAGTTCCCTGCTCGACCCGGTGCCCCTGGGTGACCGTGCCACCCACGGTTGGACTCGACCGGGTCCCCTGAGCACACCGGTGGCCAGCTCACCGAAAACGGTGGCCTGTAGCGCCGGCAAGCCACCGTTGACGCCGCCCCTGCCTCTGCTCTGTTCGAGCGGGAGGTTGGGGACGAACCCGACAAGCGGGCCCCGCTCGTCAGCGACCCGGTGGGCGGGCCCCGCCGTTTAAGTGGAAACGGCTTCGCCGAATCCGCCATCAACGTCGCCCACATCGCGCGCTACCGAGCCATTGGGCGGCCCGATGATGCCCTCTCGCTAAACCTCGCCCGGTAGCCACTTGCCGCCAGATCTGGCCCGTTTTGGTAAATCCTTTGTCTTTTTCTTTTTCCAGTCAACTTCAAAAACCCATAAATAAATCAACAAAGCTCCAAATTTGATGATTCAAATTTCTAGGGGTTCCACAAATCATGATCTATCACATGGTGCTATTTGCACATTTTTCCAGAAACTTTCTCTTCATAAATATTTATCAAAACCCCATTTTTCATTTCTCTGATGAACTTTAGAAAATCACAGAGAGCTCAAATTTGAGCCAAATGCCATGATTCAAATTCCTAGATGTTCCTAAGTTCATAACTTAGTTAATGAACATTTTTCTTAATACTTTCTGTACACCATAAAACAATGAGCCATTTCTTCATATTTGTCAACTTTGCAAATTCATAGGAAATTCATTTGAACTCCAAATCTAGTGAAACCAACTCCCAGATG
This sequence comes from Aegilops longissima, assembly GCA_021605205.1. NCBI lineage: Eukaryota > Viridiplantae > Streptophyta > Magnoliopsida > Poales > Poaceae > Aegilops > Aegilops longissima. The sequence goes on along the minus strand of CM038679.1, from coordinate 326,130,566 downwards.
CTTCTAAAATCATGATTTGCTAAATGGGTGCATTTTGTCATTTTTCAAAAATATATTTCTGTAGACTTCTTGCAAATCCATAAACCCCTTGATTCCATCATATTGAAATGTTCAGAAATATTCACTAATCCAATTCCAATGAAACCACCCTGGTTATTTTTCATATGACCAGGGAAGTCCTAGAAAAGTCAAATCCATATTTTTAGAGCACTTTTATTTTCTGCCTTGTCGTGTTGCTTATTATGATTGTTTCGAGTTAGTTGACGAAGTAGACGGAGTACTTGGAGAAGGACCAGAAGATCTCAAGACTCTGATGAACTAGGCAAGCAGCCCTTTGACCATGGCTATGAAACCCCTTTTTATGCATGTCATATAGCACCATATTGTTGTTGCAACGGAATCATGATGAGGTGGTAACCACTTCGATGGTTTGCCACCGTACTTCCTCGTTGATACTTGCATTATGCATGACCCTACCTTCTTATGAGGGTTATGCCGGTGGGAGTAGATAGGATGCTAAAGTAGTGCTACGCAAAAAGGGACGGGAATATGCATGGTGAAGGAGACAAAGTATTTTCAAAAACCCTGTCGGGTGCCACTTATGCCCGAAGGAGATGATGAGTCGGGTAGCCACTTGATGATGAAGTGGTGTACCGAGGCAAGTGTGTGTGTTGTTTTCAACACGGATTGGTTTAAGTTGCGACCGTTATTCCAACCTTACATGCGCAACCACTCTACCCTTGTATGGGAAAGGGCATTATTGATTACCTAGGCCGATACTAGCTTGGAGCCCGCATTACTAGTGACGGGGGAGATTTGGTGCTCTCTCTCGGGACGGGGTCGTGCCAGGTAGGGCGGCCATGACTGTTTTCACAAGGCACTGGGTACACCGTTGTGTCCCCTTTCGGATGTTATGATCTCGAGAGAGTCTCGTATGATGTACATCGTGAGGATAAGGAACAACGAGTGGACACCTTGTTAGTGTCGTCTAGGGAAAGGTAGTGATCGTGTGCTTACCCCAGGTACTTGAGGTATCGCGGGTCGTGGATGACACAGAAGTTCCCCGGATCTTGTGGGTAAAGTGTGCAACCTATGCAGAGTGTAAAACTATTCGAATAGTCGTGTCCATGGTCAAGGACAGTTGGGTAACCGCTCTTGGGCTACGTCCACATGTTTACGGACCAGTGTGTGTGTTTGGATAAGTGGGAAGATCTACTTGGGTCGAGTCTAAGGACTTGACATGATTGAGTTGGGTTGGTTCCCACTCTATTTATGTTGATATCTGTAACCTGTCCTCATGGTTACTTGAATTCTCCTGATGTAGGTCTTACAAGTTGTTGAACATGTCATTGCACTCAAAACTAGCTTTCTGCAAAAATTTACCTATATCATGCATTGTTGTATCTTGAACGAAAACATGGGTTGCTTGCGAGTACATTCAAAGTACTCATTGGCTTGCCACTGGTTATTTTATTGGCCAGGCATGAAAGAACAGGATATGATGAAGAATACTTGGTGATTTAACATGCGAGCTAGGGCGCTTCCCGTCGTAATGCCCGTAGGGTTAAGGCAGATGGCATGCGTCCAAGTTATCGACGAAGATTTCCGCTGCAATGTTATACTCAAGACTTGACCATAATGGTCCTACTTGTGTAATACAGTATGTATCGATGTAAGCCTCTTGTTATTCGGCTTCTGTGTGTTCAGTGAGCATTGATCTCTGGGATCACTGTACACGTGCATTCGTTGATCACGACTTATGAGTCGGGGTCCCCACAGAGCTGGTATTGGAGCCATCCTGACTGTAGGAAGCCTTAGTTAGCATGGTCGTTAGTTAGGGTAAAACTATTTCCAAAACTACTACTAGTTTTCAAAACTATCTATACTTCTCTTCCCTTCTCAGTTTTTCGAAAACTAAGGTATACTTTCCTTATTGATCTCTTCCCCTTCAAAACCCTGGGTTGCTAGAACCCTCAAGCCCTTGACCACGGGATTCCGTGTAATCCTCGAAGGAGTACACCTTGCCAAATACTCACCCACCTCTTCTGAACACAAGATTGGCGACACCACAACAAGACGATACCAATAGAAGATACATCCTCGAGGAATGAGGACATGATGGCCCAGAAGATGGTGACACCCTTGACATTGCTCCAAGATGATGCGACCTTAGCCTATGATGATCATGGCATAGGATATGCAAGATCATGATATACATCGCTAATAGAGTAACCCTGTAACTACCGTTGTTGTATCGACAACCACCGATGGATGAGAACCTCGCCATTTGGTCCGCCAAACGATAGTGAGCAGGAAAACGGTTCTCTTCATCCCCCGCTCTTGGTGTAGATGTTGTCGTAACCGACATGTTGGACCTCTATTATGCCTTGTTAAAGTCATTGCATAGGGGATTGCCACCTGGAACCGCCGACACCTTAAAAAGGTAAAAGTGATCGTCAAGATTAAGAAGACAAGAGAAGACCAAGTCAATGACAACCACGAGGAGCCACCATCACCCCATCACCTCATCAGGCGAGAAGTTGTCGAAGATTCTTCCGGCTCAACCCAGATCGTTTCATCAAACAAGAGACGTAGCAACACCTGAGGAAAACTCAGGAGACTGCATGAGGCACAAGGCACGACTACTGAATCCGAGAACCCCTAGGGTAGGATGAGTCGTGTACCCCCTATGCGTAGTCGAGTCCGTATGATGGTTCGAATAGAACCATGATTGTGTGTTGCTTGTTTTTATTTGTTTGTGTTTCGATATAGGTCGCACTTTTGCCCTAGGCGACAAGTACGCGACTATATCACCTGCCTTATTTTGTTGTTTGTGTTTGGCCCTTTTTGGCACTTGTTTGTTTGCACTTGGACTATAGAACCCCCTTTAGGCATCCCCCTCCTCTATGCTACTTTTCTCTCTCATCTCGCTCATCAACTGAAGACCGGCAAGACAAGATACACCAGGGATTCTACCTCGGCGACCAACAAGCACTGAAGACTTTTTTACAGCCTCCTCGACCAAGTGCAACCCCGTAGAGTTATGTTTACCTCTCAAGACTGTAAACCCATCACTATAACCTTCGTGACTTCACGAGATACCCCAGCTTGAATCCTTAACCAAGTGCTTAACCCACGGAATTACAAGTGGACCAGTTAAGCCTCTGTAACCTCACATAGCACTGGGTTCATTATGGAACTAGTGGACATAGTGAACGATCACATTATCATCCTAAGATAGCACCAAAACTGATGATGCCATAGGAGAGACCAATTTGGGGATATAGGAACGGAGGACAAATGACTTGATGAGTTTATATCAGAGACCCTGAGGAATTGACTGAGACTTTGGTAGATCATGAGGCTTTCATGTTGGTAGATGAACTTGGTGGGATCATGATTATAGATTAGCATAGCTTCCATTATCCTTGAGTAAATCGGATTTATAGGACAATTATGATCGCAAGCTGAAACTCCTGGAAGTGCAAGGATTTGACTTGATCAGATGATATTGATAGGAGATAGTTGATATTATGTAAATAAATTGAGGGAGACATGTAGGATTCCTCGTTGGACATGAGATTTGGATTAAATAGGTTACCCTAGTGGAGTATGGATGCAGAGTAATTTTACATGGTTTGGAGTAAATTGGATTTAGACTGATGATCTTGATCATGATACCATGTTTCTCGGTGGACCATAACTAGGAGAATGGAATAACTGTCAGAGTTTATTTAGGGATCTATATATGCTTGACCTTGGAGTTTACATGACCATGATAATGGAAATTGGTGGACTGACTATAGCATGGTAGCCCTTTCAAGTATTTGGTGATTATAGGACATTAGAAGATCATGTGGGACACCATAGACATTGGATTTGTAGAATTAATGAATTATGTAGCTAATGGGCTTTTGGAAGTTGACCTATGCGAGATGATACTTTCGGAGGTATAAGGTGATCTGTTTGGAGGACTAGATAGAGCAATTGGCATCTCAGGAACTGTGCTCAAGGATGGGGTGATGAACATTCACTCGCACACTAGAATCCTTGAAACCCTTACGCCCTACCAAGCCACAACATGGCCGCACCCTGACCTTGGGCTTTGGCTCTAGATCGATAAGACCTTGGCCAATACTCAACCGTGACTATCACCAATGCCTCAGCCCACTTTACGCACCCCATAGACTTCATGGAGTGCTTGGACAAGTTAGTTGTCATCTTTCTTTGATGACATACTCGTCTACCCGAAGACGGAAGAAGAATCGTTGAGCTGGTCAAGGAACATCTAAAGACCATCATGTCTAAGAGGAAGAACTACACCAACCACCATCTTCAAGAAGTATACTTCCGCGTCAAAGACCATGTGTATCTGCAAGCCACTCCTCTCTAAGGAACCAAGCATTTTCATGACAAGGAGACCCACACCAAGATTCATCGGCCCTCTTCGAGATCACTCCAAGAAATAACAACCCCCTCTCAGATCACTACGAGACGAAGAGAAGACAGTTACCAGCTGGAGTTGCCACCTGAGTTACCTGATGTGCACAACGCTTTCCATGCATCACAGCCCCGGAAGTGTTTCCAACTTCCTAACTTGCCCGATCTCTAAGAGGGCAATGACCACCGAGCCATCGACCCCTAGCCCAATCTAACCTACCGCGAGCTACCCATTAGCAACCTGGACCAAGTAGAACATTATATACGAAGCCACACCATCAAGTACTTCAAGGATCAAAGGAGCACCGCTCGGAAGCAGGAACAGTATGAGGACGTGAAGACAACCCCACATCAAAGTTTTTGTATCCCTTTCCGCGCCTAGTTTGGGAATCTCGGGGACGAGATTCTTGTAAGGGGGGTAGGTCTGTCACACCCTGATTTTCATGGCACAACTCTTAAGATGATAAATTGTGGTTTGACAAAAACTTTTGTGTGTTTTGGTCTTTGCTTGATTTGACTTTGTCTACAGTTTGCAAGTGCTCTAAAAATCAAATAAATCCTCCAACTCTTATACTCCTTCTCCTTGATCCAAAACTTCTGCCCAATGATCATGCCATGAGTGTAGGACATAAAAATAATTTCTTGAAAAAATATTTTGGCCAAAAAGTATTTTCTAAATTTAGTTTTCCAAAAACCCCTCAATTGAGGTTTTCACTGCAAGTACTTGATTTGGGGTATGAAAAATATTTCAAAGAGTATATTTGAGACCTATTAGATAAAGGAATCCCATAAAACACAAAATAATAATTTTATAAGTTATTTTAGTTTTTTATTTAAAAGCTTTTTCTTAAGGCCAGAAATGGTCAATTATTTTATTGTTTTAAAAATATTTGACAAAAATCGGGGAAACTCAATGGGCATATATTTCCCATATAAAAGAGTTTCAACACATGGTCATGTTCAAAATATTGGTCAAATCCCTCAAATACCCTTTCTGGATATTTCAAGCTTTTGAAATATTTACAAAGGAAATATTCTCCAAAAATTCCAAGAAAATTCTAGCATGTCCCATATGACATGTTTGATGATCTGGACAAGTATCATGTCATGGAGAATAGTATAACCCCATGAAATCCCCTCAAAACCATTTCTGTCCATTTTGAAGTTTGAGCAACTTTACATTGCCAAACATGTACAAATGCTCCCAAATCTTGTGTACATGCTCAACTGGTCTAATCATTCATCTATACCAAACGACACAAGTTGGAGAACAAGTTAACTTGATCAAAGTGCCCCAAAACCCTTCCTGTCCAGAACCAAAATTGAACAACTCTACATTGCCAAGTGTGTCCTTTTGATCTAAATTTTTGTGGACATGTTCAAATCCTAAAATGATGACACTACACCAAGTGGTGCATCAAGGCGAATAGATTTGCATGACTAAATCTTGGTAAAGCCATTTCTACTGATTTCTAGGGTTTACCAAAGTTATATTGGCAACTTTCTTGAAATAGACTCAAACTTGGTGGTAAACCTCAATTATGTGTGACACTTGATCATGTTAATTCTCATGTCAAGTGGAGTTCATCTTCTTGCCCAAACCACCATCAAACACCTTCTGGTAGAAATAAAAAATGTATGTTTTGTCCACTTCCACTAATCTCCATGAGCTCTCCTTTTTACCATAGCCCCTCCTAGTCCCCCTCTACCTCTGTTGTGCTTCCCTGCCCGAGAGGCAATGATGAAGGGGGCAGGGACCCATTTTTCTTCTCTGGACAGCCACTTTCCCCTCCCTTTCTCATCTCTCTCTCTCACTCCTGGCAAGTCCCAGAGCATCCAAAGCCTCCACCCCTCTTATTTATTCCTCCTGCATACGCCAGACACAAGTGGGCGCTTGAAAGTGCATGAAAAGCCGCGGATGTCGGCCAAAGACGCGCTCTGGAGCACGTCAGCGTGCTCCCGACCGTTGACACCGCGTCCCCCGACCACCTCGAGCCTCCCCCTCGCGCCAGTCGAGGTGCCTCGACGTCCGCAACACGCCACCGTGTAGCCCCCTCGTCTCTCCCTCTCTCTCACCTCCTGCGGTGCGTGCCCAGAGCCGCCCAGCTCGGCCAATGCCCGGCCTCGCAAGCGCGAGCACCAGGACCTCGCCCCGCTCCCTCTCTCTCTTCCTGGCACCCTACTCGACTCCCACGAACGCCGTAGACAGCCCCGGGCCTCCTCCCGTGGCCACTGCGGCCATTCCCGTGGGTGCCCGTAGGCCACGTCCACGGAGAGCCACGGCCTCGCCATTTAAGGCCACCCCCGAGCCCCCTCTCGGCTCCTTTGGCTCTCTCTCTCTCTCTCTCTCCCGTACACTCCCCAGGCCAACCCATTCCTCCCCTAGTGCCCTCGTTCACCTCCATGGCCGAAAATCTTGCAGCCGGCCACCGCGCAAATTCGAGCTCTCTGGTGCTCCTCTCCCCCTCATACCTGCACCAGAGCATCACCCATTTCCCCACGACCCTCTCCCGGACTCCATTTCTTCTTCTCCGCGGCCGCTGCACCGTGTCCCAACCTCACCGTCAGCCTCGTCCGCCGCGGCCAGTGCCCTGCTCGACCCGGTGCCCCTGGGTGACCGTGCCACCCACGGTTGGAATCGACCGGGTCCCCTGAGCACACGGTGGCCAGCTCACCGAAAATGGTGGCCTGTAGCGCCGGCAAGCCGCCGTCGACGCCGCCCTGCCTCTGCTCTGTTCGAGCGGGAGGTTGGGGACGAACCCGACAAGCGGGCCCCGCTCGTCAGTGACCCGGTGGGCGGGCCTCGCCGTTTAAGTGGAAACGGCTTCGCCGAATCAGCCATCGACGTCGCCCCTGTCGCCGCGCGGCCGAGCCGCTGGGCCGCGCACGTGATTCCCTGCTCCTAAACCTCACCCAGCGCGCACCGCCGCCGCCCAGATCTGACCCGTTTTGGTAAATCCTTTGTCTTTTTCTTTTTCCAGTCAACTTCAAAAACCCATAAATAAATCAACAGAGCTCCAAATTTGATGATTCAAATTTCTAGGGGTTCCACAAATCATGATCTATCACATGGTGCTATTTGCACATTTTTCCAGAAACTTCCTCTTCATAAATATTTATCAAAACCCCATTTTTCATTTCTGTGATGAACTTTAGAAAATCACAGAGAGCTCAAATTTGATCCAAATGCCATGATTCAAATTCCTAGATGTTTCTAAGTTCATAACTTAGTTTATGAACATTTTTCTTAATACTTTCTGTACCACATAAAACAATGAGCCATTTCTTCATATTTGTCAACTTTGCAAATTTATAGGAAATTCATTTGAACTCCAAATCCAGTGAAACCAACTCCCAGATGCTTCTAAAATCATGATTTGCTAAATGGGTGCCTTTGCTCATTTCTCAAAAATATATTTCTGTAGGCTTCTTGCAAATCCATAAACCCCTTGATTCCATCATATTGAAATGTTCAGAAATATTCACTAATCCAATTCCAATGAAACCACCCTGGTTATTTTTCATATGACCAGGGAAGTCCTAGAAAAGTCAAATCCATATTTTTAGAGCACTTTTATTTTCTGCCTTGTTGTGTTGCTTATTATGATTGTTTCGACTTTAGTTGACGAAGTAGACGGAGTACTTGGAGAAGGACCAGAAGATGTCAAGACTCTGATGAACCAGGCAAGTAGCCCTTTGACCATGTCTATGAAACCCCTTTTTATGCATGTCATATAGCACCATATTGTTGTTGCAACGGAATCATGATGAGGTGGTAACCACTTCGATGGTTTGCCACCGTACTTCCTCGTTGATACTTGCATTATGCATGACCCTACCTTCTTATGAGGGTTATGCCGGTGGGAGTAGATAGGATGCTAAAGTAGTGCTACGCAAAAAAGGGACGGGAATATGCATGGTGAAGGAGACAAAGTATTTTCAAAAGACTTTTTGAAAACCCTGTCGGGTGCCACTTATGCCCGAAGGAGATGATGAGTCGGGTAGCCACTTGATGACGAAGTGGTGTACCGAGGCAAGTGTGTGTGTTGTTTTCAAAACAGATTGGTTTAAGTTGCGACCATAATTCCAACCTTACATGCGCAACCACTCTACCCTTGTAGGGGAAAGGGCATTATTGATTACCTAGGCCGATACTAGCTTGGAGCCCGCATAACTAGTGACGGGGGAGAGTTGGTGCTCTCTCTCGGGACGTGGTCGTGCCAGATAGGGCGGCCATGATTGTTTTCACAGGGCACCGGATACACCGTTGTGTCCCCTCTCGGATGTTACGATCTCGAGAGAGTCTCGTATGATGTACATCGTGAGGATACGAAACAACGAGTGGATTCCTTGTTAGTGTCGTCTAGGGAAAGGTAGTGATCGGGTGCTTACCCCGGGTACTTAAGGTATCGCGGGTCGTGGATGACACGGAAGTTCCCCGGATCTTGTGGGTAAAGTGTGCAACCTCTGCAGAGTGTAAAACTATTCGACTAGCCGTGTCCACTGTCAAGGACAGTTGGGTAACCGCTCTTGGGCTACGTCCACATGTTTACGGACCAGTGTGTGTGTTTGGATAAGTGGGAAGATCTACTTGGGTCGAGTCAAAGGACTTGATATGATTGAGTTGGGTTGGTGCCCACTCTATTTATGTTGATATCTGTAACCTGTCCTCATGGTTACTTGAATTCTCCTGATGTAGGTCTTACAAGTTGTTGAACATGTCATTGCACTCAAAACTAGCTTTCTGCAAAAATTTACCTATATCATGCATTGTTGTATCTTGAACGAAAACATGGGTTGCTTGCGAGTACATTCAAAGTACTCATTGGCTTGCCACTGGTTATTTTATTGGCCAGGCATGAAAGAACAGGATATGATGAAGAATACTTCGGTGACGAACATGCGAGCTAGGATGCTTCCCAGTCAGAATGCCTGTAGGGTTAAGGCAGATGGCATGGGTCCAAGTTATCGATGAAGATTTCCGCTGCAATGTTATACTCAAGACTTGACCATAATGGTCCTACTTGTGTAATACGGTATGTATGGATGTAAGCCTCTTGTTATTCAGCTTCTGTGTGTTCAGTGAGCATTGATCTCTGGGATCACTGTACACGTGCATTCGGTGATCACGACTTATGAGTCGGGGTCCCCATATTTAATGACCGTAATTCAAATTTGAACTACATGTACATGCAATACCTAAGCATAATGGTTTGAAAATTCATATTTTTTTACTTATCTACCATTTAATTCCATGTGCAGTAAATTGGAAGGAATTTTCAAACATATTGGTCTAACGGCTATGACGCAATTAAGCATGGAGTGCCATGGCATTTAAATTCTGAACAATTAAAAAAGATCAGAAACACATGAAACCTTGCTTGATGTAATGTCATCCCACCAAGATGATGTGGTAAAAAAATTTGGCATGTTTGACAAAAGTTTGGACACACACCCCTCACAAACCGAAGCAACTCACTAGAAGGCTCGTGGTTCTGAGAGGGAACAATGCATGTTTGATGACGAATGGGAGATAGCTTCCCCTTACGGTCTTCAAATTTTTTTGTACATTTAACGTGCACTAATACAACTGTCATGTGAAAAATTGGAAAATTTCAGGGGTCATTTGACCTTTTAAAGACATTTAAGTGATTTTCTAGCCATTGAATGACCGTAATTCAAATTTGAACTACATGTACAAGCAACAGCTAACCATAACTCATATTGGTCTAACGGCATGGACACGTGCATGGAGTGCCATGGTCTAACCGTAAATCATATTTGTGTACTTGTGTGCGAGTTAATTCCATGTGCAGTAAATTGGGAGGAATTTTCAAACATATTGGTCTAACGGCATGGACACATGCATGGAGTGCCATGGCATTTGAGTTTGAAAAAAATTAAAAAATGATCAGAAAAACATGAATCTTTGCTTGATGTAATATCATGAAACCAAGATGATGCGGTAAAAAAAATTGGTCTGTTTGACGAAAGTTTGGACACACACTTCTCACAAACCAGAGCAACTCACTAGAAGGCTCGTGGTTCCGAGAGGGAACAATGCATGTTTGATGACGAACGGGAGATAGCTTCCTCTTACGTCCTTCAATTTTTTCCATGTTTAACGTGCACTAATACAACTATCATGTGAAAATTTGGAAAATTTCAGGGGTCATTTGACCCTTTAAAGACATTTAAGTGACTTTCTAGCCATTTAAGGACCATAATTCTAATTTGAACTACATCTACATGCAACGGCTAACCATAACGGTCTAAAAAATCATATTTGTGTGCTTGTGTGCGAGTTAATTCTATGTGCAGTAAATTAGAAGGAATTTTCAAACATATTGTTCTCACGGCATGGACACATGCATGGAGTGCCATGGCATTTTAATTCCAAAAAATAAAAAATGATCAGAAAAACATGAAACCTTGCTTGATGTAATGTCATGCCACCAAGATGATGTGGTAAAAAAATTAGCATGTTTGATGTAAGTTTGGACACACACCGGATCAAATCACTAGAAGGCTCGTGGTTCTGAGAGGGAATAATGCATGTTTGATGATGAACGAGAGATAGCTTCCTCTTACAGCCTTCAATTTTTTCTACGTTTAACATGCACTACTACAACTGTTATGTGAAAATTAGGAAAATTCCAGGGGTCATTTAACCCTTTAAAGACATTTAAGTGATTTTCTAGCCATTTAATGATAGTAATTCAAATTTGAACTACATCTACATGCAGCGGCTAACCATAACGGTTTGAAAAATCATATTTTTGTGTACTTATGTGCTAGTTACAAGATCATCAGACGATGTAAATATATGTTGTTCAAAAAGAAAATGTAAAGATCTGGCAAGACAAACGACCCCCACACGATTGGCACTCTATTTCACGGCTTGAGGTTTGGTAGGTGTGTGGTGGGGGTTATTAATCAGACATAGTTCTATATTGGAAATAGTTAGCTTTTAAGTTCACACATGGATTTTTCCACGGGAATCGTGTGTAATTCAAACTATAGTACTCGTAAATTCCAGCAACCAGCGTGTGTACTATTCCCGTCGATCAAGATTCCGGCGGCCAATAAATACTACCTTGCTCACGTCGTCCCGCCTGCATTCTCATCTACATCCTCCCCTCGCTCGCCCGCTCTCTCTCTCTCAAATCTCTGCCATGGCACCACCTGTCTGCCCATGCGCCGACGAGCAGTCACCTCCACACGAGGATGCTCAGTCGAAGAGCAGCGACAAGGACCCCTACGTGCTGCCGGACGAGGTTGCGCCGGACCACCCAACTTTGGATTGGTTTTGGGGCGAGTACAATCTTTGTCTGTGGAAGGCGCTGCCGCCGGCTTAGAAAGCCAAGCAAGTGGTATTCAAGGAGGAGATGGCGGAGGAGGAAGCCAGGTACCAGGTGGCCTGTGAAGCCCGTGATGCCGCCTGGAAAAAGGAGGCGGTGGAGCTTTGGGGGCGGGCGCGTCGTCGTGCAGAGGAGGTGTACGAAGATGGGTACTTTGCAAGGAAGGTCAAAGGCGCTAGGTGCCTCATTGCTGCATGGAGGTGAGTCGATAAGCTCCAGCGTGCCACCGGTGAGGAGCTTCGGTGGGCGCCCAACGAAATGGCTAAATCGTTCGCGCTCGTCCGCCAGCAAGAGGCAAATCGGTACATCAAGCGCTGGGAGGCGGAGTACTGCCTCGGCGCTGGGAAGACACCGCACACCAGGGAGCTGCTGGTGAGGGGCGGCCAGAATACTAGCCCGGGACAGATTATTAGTTGTAGTATTGTTTGTTTTCAATTTTATGCATTGTACCTAGTAGTTATGTATCATCACGTATATGTGATGATATTATATATATCCTGTGATGAACTAATGAACAATTAATATATATATATATATATATATATATATATATATTATGAATTCCATTCTCTATATGTTTTTGTATACTAATTTGAATCTAGTATTTATCATCCACATATACAGAATGGAAAGCGTATATACACACACATTGAAACCGAACATATAAGAACGGAAAATAGAGTACTAATGACCAACAAGTATATGGGATCAATGGTAGCTCTTTTCGATAAGTAAGAGTGTCGAACCCAACGAGGAGCGGAAGGAAATGACAAGTGGTTTTCAGCAAGGTGATGTCTGCAAGTGCTGAAATTGTAAGTAACCGAGTAGTTTGATAGCAAGATAATTTGTAACGAGCAAGTTACGACAATAGTAACAAAAGTGCAGCAAGATAGCCCAATCCTTTTGAGGAAAAGGATAGGCCAAAACGGTCTCTTATAGTAAGAAAAGCGTTCTTGAGGGTACACGGGAATTTCATCTAGGCACTTTCATCATGTTGATTTGATTCGTGTTCGCTACTTTGATAAATTGATATGTGGGTGGACCGGTGCTTAGGTGCCATTCTTACTTGAACAAACCTCCTACTTATGATTAACACCCCCCCCCCACAAGTATCCACAACTACGAGAAAAGTATTAAGAATAAATTCTAACCGTAGCATTAAACTTTTGGATCCAATCGGTCCCTTACAGAATAGCGCATAAACTAGGGTTTAAGCTTCTGTCACTCTCGCAACCCATCATCTAATAACTACTCGACAATGCATTACCTTGGGCCCAAATATGGTGAAGTTTCATGTAGTCGACGTTCACATGACACCACTAAGAGAATCACAATATACATACTATCAAAATATCAAACACATATCAAGTTCACATGATTACATGATTTCTCCCGTGACCTCAAGAACAAAAGTAACTACTCACAAATGATAATGATGCTCAAGATCAGAGGGGTATTAAATAGCATATTGGATCTAAACATATAATCTTCCACCAAGTAAACCATATAGCAATCATCTACAAGATGTAATAAACACTACTAGTCACCCACAAGCACCAATCTATAGTTCCGATACAAAGATTGAACACAAGAGATGAACTAGGGTTTGAGAGGTGATGACGCTGTTGAAGATGTTGATGGAGATTGCCCTCCCCAAGATGGGAGAGTTGTTGGTGAAGATGGCGATGATGATTTCCCCCTCCGGGAGGGAAGTTCCCCCGGGGGAATTGCTCCACCGGAGGGAAAAAGTGCTCCTGCCCAAGTTTCGCCTCGAGACGGCCACGCTCCGTCCCGACATTCCTCTCCTTATTTTTTTCTAGGTCAAAATGACTTATATTCCAGAAGATGGGCACCAGAGGTGGGCAGAGGAGAGCACAACCCACCAGGGTGCGCCGCAGGTACAGTTGCAGGTTTGACTAGTGGCTTCTCTTAAGATAGCATGTATTACAGTGGGTGAATAAATTACTGCCGAGCAATTGATAGAAAAGCGCATAGTTATGATGATATCTAAGGCAATGATCATGAATATAGGCATCACGTCCGTGTCAAGTAGACCGAAATGATTCTGCATCTACTACTATTACTCCACACATCGACCGCTATCCAGCATGCATCTGGAGTATTAAGTTCATAAGAACGGAGTAACACATTAGGCAAGATGACATGATGTAGAGGGATAAACTCAAGCAATATGATATAAAACCCATGTTTTTATCCTCAATGGCAACAATACAATACGTGTCGTTTCCCTTTCTGTCACTGGGATCGAGCACCACAAGATTGAACCCAAAGCTCAGCACTTCTCCCATTGCAAGAAAGATCAATCTAGTAGGCCCACCTAAACCGATAATTTGAAGAGACTTGCAAAGATATCAAATCATGCATATAAGAATTCACAGAAGAATCAAATATTGTTCACAGATAATCTTGATCATCAACCCACAATTCATCGGATCTCGACAAACACACCGCAAAAAGAGTTACATCGAATAGATCTCCAAGAAGATCGAGGAGAACTTTGTATTGAGATCCAAAGAGAGAGAAGAAGCCATCTAGCTAATAACTATGGACCCGAAGGTCTGTGGTAAACTACTCACACATCATCAGAGAGGCTATGGTGTTGATGTAGAAGCCCTCCGTGATCGAATCCCCCTCTGGCAGATCGCCGGAAAAGGCCCCAAGATGGGATCTCACGGGTATAGAAGGTTGCGGCGGTGGAAAATGTGTTTCGTGGCTCTCCCCGATGGTTTTAGGGTATAAGAGTATATATAGTCGAAAGAAGTAGGTCGGTGGAGCTACGAGGGGCCCATGATGGTGGGGGGTGTGCCTCCCCCCCCGGGGCGCGCTCTCCTACCTCGTGGCCGCCTCGTTGCTTCCTTGACTTCCACTCCAAGTCTCCTGGATTGCGTTTGTTCCAAAAAAATATCCTTGCGAAGGTTTCATTCCGTTTGATATTCCTTTTCTTTGAAACACAGAAATAGGAAAAACAACAACAATTTGCACTGGGCCTTCTGTTAATAGGTTAGTCCCAAAAATAATATAAAAAGGTATATTAAAGCCCATTAAACATCCAAAACAGATAATATAATAGCAGGGAACAATCAAAAATTATAGATACGTTGGAGACGTATCAAGCATCCCCATGCTTAATTCCTGCTCGTCCTCGAGTAGGTAAATGATAAAATAGAATTTTTTATGTGGAATGCTACCTAACATAATTATTCAATGTAATTCTATTTATTGTTGCATGAATGTTTAGATCCAAAAGATTCTAGACAACGTTTTAATATTGACATAAAAATAGTAATACTTCAAGCATGCTAACCAAGCAATTATGTCTTATCAAAATAACATAGCCAAATAAAGCTTATCCCTACAAAATCATATAGTTTGTCCATGCTTCATTTTCGTCACACAAAATGCTCCCATCATGCACAACCCCGATGACAAGCCGAGCAATTGGTTCATACTTTTTAAGGTGCTTCTGCCTTTTCAACCCTTACACAATACATGAGCGCAAGCCATGGATATAGCATTATAGGTGGAATAGCATATGATGATGGGAGTTATGTGAGAAGACAAAAAAGGAGAAAGTCTCACATTAACGCGGCTAATCAATGGGCTATAGAGATGCCCATCAATTGATGTCAATTCGAGGAGTAGGGATTGCCATGCAACGGATGCACTAGAGCTATAAATATATGAAAGCTCATCAAATGAAACTAAGTGGGTGTGCATCCAACTTGCTTGCTCACGAAGACCTAGGGCATTTTGAGGAAGCCCATCATTGGAATATACAAGCCAAGTTCTATAATGAAAAATTCCCACTAGTATATGAAAGTGACAAAATAAGAAACTCTCTATCATGAAGATCATGGTGCTATTTTGAAGCACAAGTGTACAAAAAGGATAGTAACATTGTCCCTTCTGTCTTTTTCTCTCATTTTTTTGTTTGGGCTTCTTTGGCCTCTTTTTTTATTTTGTTTTCGTCGAGTCTCATCCCAACTTGTGGGGGAATCATAGTCTCCATCATCCTTTCCTCACATGGGACAATGCTCTAATAATGATGATCATCACACTTTTATTTACTCATAACTAAATATTACAACTCGATACTAGAACAAAAATATGACTCTATGTGAATGCCTTTGGCGGTGTACGGGGATATGCGATGAATCAAGAACGACATGTATGAAAGAATTATGAAAGTGGCTTTGCCACAAATATGATGTCAACTACATGATCATGCAAAGCAGTATGACAATGATGGAGCGTGTCATAATAAACGGAACAATGGAAAGTTGCATGGCAATATATCTCAGAATGGCTATGGAAATGCCATAATAGGTAGGTATGGTGGCTGTTTTGAGGAAGATATAAGGAGGCTTATGTGTGATAGAGTGTATCGTATCACGGGGTTTGGATGCACCGGCGAAGTTTGCACCAACTCTCGAGGTGAGAAAGGGCAATGCACGGTACCGTAGAGGCTAGCAAATTGTGAGAAGTTAAGAGTGTGTATAATTCATGGACTCATATTAGTCATAAAGAACTCAGATACTTATTGCAAAAGTTTATTAGCCCTCGAAGCAAAGTACTACTATGCATGCCACTAGAGGGATAGATTGGTAGGAAAAGACCATCGCTCGTCCCCGACCGCCAGTCATAAGGAAAGCAATGAAAGAACACCCCATGCTTCAAATCTGTCACACAATGTTTACCATACATGCATGCTACGGGACTTGCAATCCTCAACACAAGTATTTCTTAATTCCACAATTACCCAACTAGCATGACTCTAACATTACCACCTTTATATCTCAAAACAACTATCATAGTATTCAATGCACTCTATATGAAAGTTCTTATCATACCCATCTTGGATGCCTATCATATTAGGACTAATTTTATAGCCAAAGAAAATTACCATGCTATTCTAAAAGACTCTCAAAATAATTTAAGTGAAGCACGAGAGATCAATATTTTCTATAAAATAAAACCACCACCGTGCTCTAAAAAATATAAGTGAAGCACTAGAGCAAAATTATCTAGCTCAAAAGATATAAGTTAAGCACATAGAGTATTTTAATAAATTCCGATTCATGTGTGTCTCTCCCAAAAGGTGTGTACAGCAACGATGATTGTGGTAAACTAAAAATCAAAGACTCAAATAAGACGCTCCAAGCAAAACACATATCATGTGGAGAATAAAAATATAGCCTCAAGTAAAGTTACCGATAGACGAAGACGAAAGAGGGGATGCCTTCCGGGGCGTCCCCAAGCTTAGGCTTTTGGTTGTCCTTGAATTTTACGTTGGCGTGCCTTGGGCATCCCCAAGCTTAGGCTCTTGCCACTCCTTATTCCATAATCCATCAAATCTTTACCCAAAAACTTGAAAACTTCACAACACAAAACTCAACAGAAAATCTCATGAGCTCCGTTAGTATAAGAAAACAAACCACCACCTTAAGGTACTGTAATGAACTCATTCTTTATTTATATTGGTGTTAAACCTACTGTATTCCAACTTCTCTATGGTTCATACCCCCCGATACTAGCCATAGATTCATCAAAATAAGCAAACAACACACGAAAAACATAATCTGTCAAAAACAGGACAGTCTATAGAAATCTGATTTGTTCGAATACTTCTAGAACTCCAAAAATTCTGAAAAACTAGGACAACTTGGATAATTTGTATACTGATATACTCCAAAAAGAATTGGTATTTAGCACGTTCTGGTGAATTTTAACAATTATATTCGTGAGCGTAAAGTTTCTGTCTTTTTCAGCAAGATCAAATAACTCTCACCCAAGAAGATCCTATTGGTTCTACTTGGAACAAACACTAATTAAAACATAAAACACATCTAAACAGAGGCTAGATGAATTATTTATTACTAAATAAGAACAAAAAGCAAGAACAAAAATAAAATTAGGTTGCCTCCCGACAAGCGCTATCATTTAACGCCCCTAGATAGGCATAAAAACAAGAATAGATCTAGGTATTGTCAAAGTAATGATAGGGAAAATCGCGAAAATTCATCTCATACTCCCTACGTTCAGCAGCAAGCTTTCTTTGTGACAAGCAAAAATAATCAAAAGGGCTAAATTTAATGGGACAAAAGTCCCCAAGATCAAGCTCAAGAGGTATTGGTTCCTCCCTTGGCCCCTCATATTGCACAACCAATTCATCATTATGAGCATTCTTTTGGCAAAAAGTCATGAGCCTATGTTCAATAGGAAATCCTAACCCATTGTTCTGAATAGCAAAATTATCATTAAGTTCAGAGATTCTATCAACTTGAACATCAGGAGGAACCCTTTTTCTAAGGTTTTCATTATAAGCAACATCATCTAAATATCGTAAACGCATTATGTCTTCTTGATTAAAAAGGATAGCTTCAATGGGAGGACGGCCATCGTCCACCCTATAATGCGCAAAAATTTCATTAGCCTCTTTCATTATAAATCTGAACTCATGTTCTAAAAAGATAGTAGCAAGGATGCATGTGCATAAATTGGAAATGCTCAATATTGGAAAATTCTAGAAAAATCCTTTGTATGCAAGGATGCATGTGCATAAATTGTCTTTCAAGTTCAACTATGAGAAAATATATAGCATCCGCAAGACTACTGGTTCTATGAAGAATAGACCCTCCCATAGTGGGCAAAGCACCGGCACAGGTAAAAAAATCTTGAATAACTCCTTTTCCAACAATATTACGGCTACCAATCCAAAACTTTTTAGTGTGAAGAATAGCGGATTCTTCATGTGGATTATCAAAAGCATCAAAGTTTCCCTCATTGTTACTATTATCTTTTTCGACGTTAACCTCCCCAATTTCAGACATAACGGCAACAAACCGCACTAAGAACGGGTACACAAGAAGCAAGCAAAAAGAGGAGGACAGAAAAAGGGCGAATAAAACGGCAAAGGTGAAGTGGGGGAGAGGAAAACAAGAGGCAAATGGCAAATAATGTAATGCGAGGGATAAGAGTTTGTGATGGGTACTTGGTATGTCTTGACTTGTGCGTAGATCTCCCCGGCAACGGTGCCATAAATCCTTCTTGCTACCTCTTGAGCATGCGTTGGTTTTCCCTTGAAGAGGAAAGGGTGATGCCGCAAAGTAGCGTAAGTATTTCCCTCTGTTTTTGAGAACCAAGGTATCAATCCAGTAGAGACTACACGCAAGTCGCCTAGTACCTGCACAAACAATCAAGAACCTTGCAGCTAACGCGATAAAGGGGTTGTCAATCCCTTCATGGCCACTTGCAAAAGTGAGATCTGATAAAGATAATAAGATAAATATTTTTGGTATTTTTGTTGTATAGATTGGAAAATAAAGATTGCAAAGTAAATAGTAAACTAGAATTGTAGATTGGAAACTTATATGATATAAAGTAGACCGGGGGCCATAGGTTTCACTAGTGGCTTCTCTCAAGATAGCATGTATTACGGTGGGTGAACAAATTACCGTCGAGCAATTGATAGAAAAGCGCATAGTTATGATGATATCTAAGGCAATGATCATGAATATAGGCATCACGTCCGTGTCAAGTAGACCGAAACGATTCTGCATCTACTATTATTACTCCACACATCGACCGCTATCCAGCATGCATCTTGTAACGCCCCGGATTCGATGCGCCAGGTGTCTTCCAGTTATTCGCCGTCGTTGCCATGTCATGTGCTTGCGTGTTGCATTTTTCCATGTCTTCATGTGCATCTCATTTTGCATACGTGTTCATCTCATGCACCCGAGCATTTTCCCCCTTATCCGTTTTGCAATCCGACACTCCTATGTCCTCCAGCGCCCCCTTTAACCTCGTTTCGCGAGTGGCCGAAAAATGTTCTCGAAATGGGTTGAAACTTGGCGTGCGTTCTTATTATAGTGTAGATAGAGCGCCTGTCAAGTTTCGTCGCATTCGGAGCTCGTTTGATGGCCCAACCGTTAAACATATAGCGGCACCGTTACCGGTATTTTTGCCGGACGTTTCGGTCTCCGGAACTGCCGTCGGGCCTCTCTTCCACCTCTCTTCACAGCCCACTACCACCCACTAGGCCCAACCTACTCCTCCTCGCGTCCGGAGCCATCCGATCGTAATCAAATGGTCCGAAACGGGGCAAAACCTCTCAACCCTAGACCCCTTTACCTATTTAAACCCCCTCCCCATGCCATTTTTGGCCTCCTCCAACCTCCCACCTTGTTTCTTGCGCCCCCAATCATCAGCCGCCGCCGCCCTCATCGTTTTTCGCGCCGGTCCTCTCCTCCTCCGCCGCTGGCCCGCTCCAGCCCGTCCGTGCCGCCGCCCGCAGCGATCCAGGGCGCGCCATGTGGCACTCCGCCACTGCGGCCCGCCAGCTCATCGCGGCCCGTGCGAGCCCGCCCGCCGCCGCTTTGTCTCCTGCGCCGAGGCGCCCTCACCTCCGTCCGCCGCCGCAGCTGGCGTGCTCCCGGCTCCCCGCCGAGCCTCGCCCGCACCGCCGCCGACTTCGCCGGTCGTCGCCGCCTCGCCTCCACGACGCCGGTTGCCGCAGCCGCCATGGCGCCACGCCTCGGTTGCCTCCCCTCGCCGCCGCCCCACGAGGCTCGTCGGAGCTCGCTGCCGCGCCTCGCCTGCGCCTCTCCTTCCCGACCCGCCGACGAAGCTTCACTGTCGCCGCGCCGTCGCCCGTCGCCGGGCCGCCCGTCGCCGGATCCGGACGGGTGGGATGAGATCCACCCATCTCAGAACCAAACGCGCGCAGCCCGTTCCGCCACGCTCCATCCAGGGTCCTCCCCGTCCAACTTCTCCCCGAGGGTATATTTTGACTAAGTCCCTGAACTATCATCTCGTGTGTGCATGTTCGAGTGATCATAACTTCATGGATCTAGCTCTGTTTGCATGTATAATATATAAAAATGTTCATCTAGTTGTGCTCTTCATTTTGTTTCATTGTGCCATGTTCGTTTGAGGTCATATTGATGCTCTAATAATCGTTGCAATAGTGCTATATAATGTTGTCTGCTGTAGTTTATCAGGACTTGCTCATTTGTCATTTTTGCATAATTTTGTGTGATTTTCTTTTGAGCATGAAGTCTACATGTGTTATGAGCTACAACATGCCATCTTTGCTGTGGTGCAACCCATTCTTCATGATATGCTATGTGTTGATTGTTTCAAGCTTGCAAAGTAGCCTCCATGATATTGCTGTTTTCAGGGACTTGGGATTTCACCAAGTCTTGGGCCGACTGTTATTTTCATGCCATGTATTCATGTTGCTACAGTGAGATCCATGCCTCTTTTCAGAATGTTCAGTAAGGATGATTTTGACATATGGTTATTCTCTATCCATCCATGGCCCTTTTTGAATTTATAGAGTGCCCTAGCATGTCATAATATTGCTCTACTTTTGCAATAAAATGTTCCTGAAAGATTGTTTACATGCTATTCAATTTTGCCATGGTTGTTGTTAGTGATCCATGCATGCTATGAACTTTCCCTTGCCATGCTTAGCTTCATGAACATGCCATCTTGCTGTAGGCATGCTTATCTTATCATGCGATGCCTTGTAGGAGTGAATCAAGCTCGCAAAGTTGCCTTCATGCTGCTGTTTATGCCATGCTCTGTTTTTCACTGTCTGAATCTGTTCCCATGCCGAGGGCTGGACTGGGGGCTCGACATGGGGTCCTCTACATCACCCCCCACCAAGGCCGGGCTCTATGCACCTTTCAACGACCCGAGGCGCCGAATCCTCTTCCGGGAACGGTGGACGAGGGTTCCCGTTTTCTCCTCCACTTCCCTGCCGGCAACAACAAGAGCAAGAGGTCAGTCAAAAAAAGTAATTAGATACGCACAAGCTATCCACAAAAGAAAGAATCCTCCTTACTCTTCTGTAATGAGATTTGTCGGTGTCAAAACCGGCGGATCTCGGGTAGGGGGTCCCGAACTGTGCGTCTAGGCGGATGGTAACAGGAGACAAGGGACACAATGTTTTTACCCAGGTTTGGGCCCTCTCGATGGAGGTAAAACCCTACTCCTGCTTGATTAATATTGATGATATGGGTAGTACAAGAGTAGATCAACCACGAGATCAGAGAGGCTAAACCCTAGAATCTAGCCTATGGTATGATTGTTGTTTGTCCTACGGACTAAAACCCTCCAGTTTATATAGACACCGGAAAGGGCTAGGGTTACACAGAGTCAGTTACAATGGGAGGAGATCTACATATCCGTATCGCCAAGCTTGCCTTCCACGCCAAGGGAAGTCCCATCCGGACACGGGATGAAGTCGTCAATCTTGTATCTTCATAGTCCAGGAGTCCAGCCAAAGGCTATAGTCTGGCCATCCGGATACCCCCTAATCCAGGACTCCCTCAGTAGCCCCTAAACCAGGCTTTAATGATGACGAGTCCGGCGTGCAGATTGTCTTCGGCATTGCAAGGCGGGTTCCTCCTCCGAATACTTCATAGAAGATTTTGAACACAAGGATAGTGTCCGGCTCTGCAAAATAAGTTCCACATACCACCGTAGAGAGAATAATATTTACACAAATCCAATCTGCTGACGTATTTCGCAGCGTGACATCACACCACGGCCAAGCCTTTATTCGAATCGTTTTTACTGTCCCACCTCAGCGCGTTTAGCGAGGCGGTTTCCTTGGCACGTCTTGTCGAAGCAGAGATCGTGTCCTCTTATTCTGGGATTCTCATCAATACGGGCGTGGGTAACCCAATCGTGCCCGTTGGAATATTTCCTCAATCGAAGGCGAGTCCCAAACGGTCACGGGGAGGGCTCTTGGTATTCAACCTCTTTATAAGGAGACCAAGGCTCTACTCCTTTCTTTCAATCTCAATCGAATTCGCCTCTCGCCTCGAGTTCCAACACCCAAAGCTCCAGATTCAGGCGCTTCGGACCTTCGATGATGTCTGGCTCCGGCCATCAAGGCCGGTGGATGCCTTCCTCCGTTACGGAAGAAGACGTGCTAAAGCTGAGAGATGCCAGTTATCTAACCGGCGAAATCTCGCATAGGCTGCCTGCTCAAGGGCAGGTTATTCCCACTCCAAAGCCTGGTGAGAGCGTGGTGTTCGCGTCTCACTTCCTTCGGGGGCTAGGCTTCCCGACGGACCCCTTCACGAGGGGGCTCATGTTTTATTATGGGCTGGAATTTCACGACTTGACTCCGGAGTCCATCCTCCACATCTCATCGTTCATCGTCGTGTGCGAAGCCTTCCTCCGCATTACTCCTCACTTTGGATTGTGGCTTAAGACCTTCAAAGTAGAGCCGAAGATGATCGAGGGGCAGCACACGGAGTGTGGAGGCGCTGTTATAAGCAAGAATGCAGACACTCCATGGCCCGAGGGCTTTTTTCAAGAGGAGTTCAGCTTATGGCAACGAGAGTGGTTTTATATCACAGCTCCCAGGGGCACCAAGTGGGTGGCACCACCTGCCTTTCGCTCGAGTCCCCCACCGCAGCTAGCGTCATGGGTCAATAAAGGATTTAACTGGGGGCCGTCCAAGGACGTGCCCTTATTGCAGGGCCGCATTCGAGATCTCCTAGAAAGAGACGTCAATTTGGTCGTAGTGAAGCAGGTCATGCTGATTCGCCGCACCCTGCCCTGCAAACGTCACCCCTGCGCCTGTGGGAGTTTAATCCGGAGGGACCATGAGCCCTCCAACATTTTACGAGCATGACGCCCATGGAGATGTTCAAATTGTTCTTCGGATCACAAGCAGTGTGTCCGGACTCGACCAAGGACGCAGGTCTGAGCTGCAATCGCCCGGATACTCAAGTAAGTAGTCCTGTACCCGGACACGCCATCCGTATGTTTATCATAAAACAGGAGTAGATAGCGAAAGCAAGGCTAATCAAGTGTCCAGCCCCCCTCCCTGAGACCACGCTGGATCCCGTGTTAACCAGGATGCTGGAAGTTGCGCCTTTGGAAGAAGGCGAAGGGGGGAACAAGGAAGCTACCGCCTCCCCGAAGGAGGCTGTCAGGAAAGGAGGAATCGACAATCCCTCCATCCAAGGGAAGAAGAGGACCGCCTCTGAAGACCCGGAGACCATGGTCTCAAAGCGGGGGAAGAAATCTTCGTTAGAGGGTCCTACGCCGGGAGATGCCTCGGACGAACTATGCCCCCAAGGGGATCAGCCCTCCAGCGAGCCGTAAGTAGAGAGGGGAGTTTTAAAATAAGAGACATCCCTGTTCTATTTCTGAGGAAGATAACTGAATTTTTACCTTGTAGTTCGGATCTCAGCCCTTCTCGTGAGCTCATCTTGAGGATCTTCGTCCGGAGATGATGGAGAGCGGAACGCCTCCCCCTGCCGTACCGCCTTGCGTGGCGGGCGACCCTGAGGTGTCGTCACGGAGGGTTTCCCCGAATCCGGCAGGGCTGGAAAGCAGTCGTATGGCTCCCCAAAGCCCTCCGTGTCCGGCCTTTGAAAAAGGCCATCGGACGAGTCCGGCACCGTCCGGTGCACGGTCGGAGGAGCTGAAGGACCTGCTCGGGCGAGCGTCTATCTCAGAAGAACACCGTGCAATGATGGGCATGGTGATTGAGAGGATTTCATCCGCGGAGAGCGGGTTGCACGAGGCCGTCAGGAGTTTACTAATAGGTTTTGAGGTACGCGAAATGATGTACCTCTTGACAGTTCCGCATATAAAAGATGCGCCCTGTATAGATAGTAGCCCCTGAGACTCGGTGCGTTGTCAAAAATGACGGCGCGCCGAGGATCATAATCCCAGGTATGATATGTCGCTTTTCCTATGTAGGTGGCGAAGTGTCCGGTGGCTAGCCGGACTGATGAATTTGCCGAGCTAAAGCGGCGACTTGACGTGGCAGATGTCGACATCGCGCTTGTCAACAAGCAGCTTGACGAGTCCCAAGGTATGCGATTTCTCCGCGGACACCTAGTAAGGGGGCTTGATGCCCATGCCTTACAACATGTATGCTTGATGCAGATGGTGCCGCTGCCATGGAGAACCTTCGGGCGGAACTCTCCCGAGCCAAGGAGCAGGCCAGGAAAAGTGATGCGGTTGCCTTAAAGGCGGCCGAAGAGCTGAAAGCCGAACAGGCTGCTCACTGCCGAAGCAAGAAGGAAATGGCCGAGATGGCTATGAAGTTGAAGAATGCTGCCGACCGCTGCAAGCTTCTTGAAAAAGAAGATCGGGCGGAACAGAAGGACCTGGAGAAGGCCACTACCGAGGCCAAGGATGCTCGCTCTGCAATGAGAGCTATGAAGGAGGAGCTACGTCAGGCCGGAGATATCGCGGCTGGAAAGCCCTTTATGCTGCGAATGAAGTTCGGGGATCCTAAATATGCTCAATTGGACCGGTTGTGGAGATCAAAAGGATCACGAAGTGGAAAAGCTTTTTTGGTCGCAGTTTCACAATCCAGAGCGCCCACTTCCATTAACCGATCGTTTGGCCGCATGGGCGGAGCTGAATAGGTTATCCGGACTCGCCATGAAGTATGTCGTGAGTCATCTGTGGCTGGAAAGGCCCGAGCCGAAGAGTTATTTTAGCTTGATGCAACAATTCCTTGGTGCGGTGCCGCATGTCAATGCAATGAAGAGGTCAGCATGAATAGAGGGTGCGCGGATGGCTCTTGCCCGTGTCAAGACATACTGAGCGGAGATGAAGGCCACCGATGTTGCATCCCAAGATTCGGACGGGAGCCGAGTACCTGCCGAGCACTATTTTCAGGAAGTTCTGCAGGGCGCTCGTTTAATAGAAACGCAGTGCTCGAAGGATATTATGTTCGAATAACATGTGTTATTGTAAAACAATGTTTCGAGGGAATATAAAAGCTTTTTATACTTGTGCCTTCAAGAATTAAAATACCTCTTGTGCGGCCATTAATGTATATGTATATATAACCTGAAAGATGGCAGTCGTCGGCTTCAGCCCCCACGCATATAATGCGGGGGTGTTCGCAGAAGGCGCATTTTCACACTTGATCCAACGTCATGGTCCTATAAAGTAGGTGATAGCGCAGCGAACTAGGCAACCGAACTATAATGCTTTATCACTTTCAATTAGCCGTAGGAGTTTGACAGTGGGGCTACTATATAGCCCCTAGGGGCACCGCGCTCGCCCGAATTCGGGACCCGTGAGTGCCTGGCCGGGAAACGGCGCTTCGTTAATGCGGAGGAATCCTAAAGATTCAGGCGGGTCATCGAGTGGTTGACCAGTCTCACGCTATATCATGACAGTCAGTTTTTGGCTTTCTCTACTGAGGTACTTGCCTGGCCGAACCGGGGCACAATCGCAGTAGTTCTCCTGGTGCCGCCTTAGCCGATAGAGCGGGCGTAAGGCATCAAAACACAGGAGCCGGGCAAACCCTACATTTGACCAAAGACATGATTCGAGCTGATGCATATAAGGCCAAACTTCATGACGCCAACACTCCCAAAGGTATTCGGTCTTTATGAAAACGGGCTGAAGAACGCCTTAGTAATAAGCCCCGTGTCAGTGCACGCAAAATTCGACGGGCCACATGCCAAGACGCCAGCCTCCACCTCGGTTATAGCAAGAAACCAGGGGATGTGTATCAAGAGACAGTAAAAAAGGTTTATGTAGGGTATTAATCTGAAAAGAATCCTTGGAACGGGTCCCTACTGCACGTCTGCGCCTGTGTCTCCGTTGTGCTGTATCCTGGACGGGCGTAGCATGGTGTTCATCTGTAAAAGAGAGGAACTTAGTTGAAAAAGATCATGCGAAAATGTACGTTATATTAAATAAACAAAGTACAATTCAAAAAATGAATAAAATTGAGATTTATTGTCTCTTGTTGTATATGCGCGGAGCCCCTTGGACGAGGGTATGCGGCTAGTAAGCCCTTGTATGTTTACACCGGACTCGTCTAGCCATGTCCGGGGTCTGAACGACCTGTTTAGGTGGTTTGATTAGTGAAGCCGGTTTAGTGTGTGGCTGTCAAGGCAGCCGCACAATCTTCCGCGCTCGAGGAACACTCGATATTTCCATTTAATGAGATGATGCCTCGCGGACCGGGCATTTTAAGTATAAGAGATGCATAATGCGGTACTGCGTTAAAGCGGGTGAAAGCTTCGCGTCCCAGTAGTGCTTGATAGCTACTTGTAAATGGGGCGATGTGGAAGGTTAGCTTTTCGCGGCGGAAGTTGTCGGGTGAGCCAAACATAACTTCTAGCGAGGAGAGCCCGTACAATGGGCATCTGGGCCTGGCGTTACCCCTTGAAAGGAAGTGTTGCTATGGCGAACTGTTGTTGGGTCTATCCCCATTTTGTGGATTGTGTCCTGATATAACAGGTTTAGATCACTTCCACCATCCATTAGGACTTGTGTAAAGTGGAGTCCGTCAATTATCGGATCTAATACCAAGGCAGTCCAGCCTGCGTTTCAGATACTTCTAGAGTAATCCTGTTGGTCGAAGGTGATTGGTTTTAACAACCAGTGGCGGGACTCCTTTGGGATAGGCCGTATGGCGTGTATCTCTATAGGCGCCACTATGTTTTTCCCTTTTGTCACATGAAGTGAGTTTACTGTTTTGACTTCTTGTGGGAAATTCTTTCGTTTTCCGGTGCTCTGCTTGTGGGGCTTGTCATCGTCCTCGCTTGGTGTGTCGAGCCCCTTGTGTTCGGCCCGGATTTCTTAAAGACCCAACAATCTCTATGGGTATGGTTTGCAGGCTTCCCGGGAGTACTGTGGATTTGACATATCTTGTCCAGGATTTTGTTTAGGTTAGATAGCTCGTCTCTGTTATCCTTGAGGGGTAGCTTTTTCTGATTCTGCCGAGAGCTTTTGAATTCGGCGTTAACTGTCGTGCTCTTCGAGCTGTTTCCCTTGGTCTGGCGCTGGTCCTTGCTGCGTCGCGGTTTCCCGTTTCCATCCCTAACTTCGGATGTACTTGGGTCGCTGGTACTGCATCTTGCCAACTAGCTATCCTCTCCTGCGCAAAAGCGGGTCATGAGGCTTGTTAATGCGGCCATTGTTCTTGGCTTTTCTTGGCCGAGGTGTCTGGCGAGCCATTCGTCTCGAACGCTGTGTTTGAAAGCTGCTAAGACTATCTGGTTCTTTTTTGTAAGAAATCTGTTCCAAAGTTTCCGGGCTGACTCTCCGGGTTGTTGAGTTATATGACTTAAATCGTCTGCATCTGGAGGTCGGACATAGGTCCCTTGAAAATTTGCCCGAAAAGCATCCTCGAGCTCTTCCCAACTTCCAATGGTGTTTTCGGGAAGGCTTTTAAGCCAATGACAGGCTGGCCCTTTGAACTTGAGGGGTAAGTATTTTATGGCATGGAGATCTTCTCCTCTAGCCATGTGTATGTGGAGGATGTAATCCTCAATCCAGACTCCAGGGTCTGTTCACTACAGGAGGACAGAGCTTTTGTAACATGGACTTGTGTTACTACATGTCCAAAAACGTGTTACTGCGCCACGTAGTAACGCATTTTGAGATGTGTTACGTTAGGTCGTGTTACTATGACGTATCCATTGTCACACATGATATTCGTTCCAACACGTTAAAAATTGTGTTACATTTATGCTGTAGTAACATGTATCATTTGTGTTCCTAAGGCACCAGTAACACGTTTTTATAACTATAGCAACACGAGTAGTGACATATTTTCATAGATATAGTAAAAGCGGGAGTAACACGTTTTCTAACTCCTGTAACATAATTGGTAATATATTATTTTAGCTCTAGTAACACATTTAGTAACATAATTTCCCGTAAACTGTAACACCATAACCTAGTAACACATTTGTTATTACAAAATAGCGGGCCTAATACTATGCTAGAGCACATAGCTGCCATTTTGCATTCGCTAAACATAGGCGGGTCATGGTTCAAATTTCCCACCTAAGAAAGTGAGGAAGACACACGCCTCCACTTCATTCAGACAAATATAAAAGTAGGTTTTACAATTCATAAAGATATTCCAGAGATCAAATCCACATACACATATACATTGCACATAATAATACGATAAATGTTGAAAGTCAAATGAATATAAGTGCATTATTAACAACAGAATCAGATTTGAACACAAATTTACATAAAAAGTTTTCAAACTTAGTAATCAGTATCAAATAGAGTACTACAAATACATCATCTTGCATATCAAATCTACTTGTATACATCAGTATCTTCCACAACTTTAAATGAACATTAGCTTCCTCTACCACAAAGTTGTCCAGCCCGCATATTCCATTTCATTGTTGCTATTATAACAACAACTTCTGCCACCTCCTGAAAATTCCGGTCAACTCACATCATTATAATATTTACTGTCAGAGCAACATAAATACACAACTCAAACTTTGAAAACAATATGAAAATAAAAATATATCATAAACTGGAAGGAAAAACCATGCTTTTCTTGGAATACTCACGACAATAACAAGTTCATGTGTACAACGATGAAGAACAATACATACACAATTTACTAAAATATAAAACATCCAAGTTTATGTTATTGATTAAGATCCACATAATAAGTAACACCTCTAATTAAGAGCATGTCATTTTCGAAAAAAAATTGCAAACAGTTTATTGTACTTTAAAGTACCATTCTAGACTGGCAACCATAACTGCTACTAAGTGATTCAAAGCTGTGCATAAGTGGAAGAAGCCTAAGCTAGGGTTTGCTTAAGAGGACTACTAGTACCTCAGAAAAATGATCCCACACCTGTGATCTTTTCTTCATCTGCCTTCTTCCAGGTTGTTCATCCATCTGGTTCTTTTTTCTGTTCATGCTCCTCCTTTCTTTCTTTCTTCTTCATAAACTTGTACCTCCTCTTCAGTCATCTCAACATCACCAACTCCACCAGGTTCAACCATCTAAAAATCAGGGACATAATTAGAATTCATGGGATCAATCTTCTATATGCAATAAGAATTAACAAGAATTCCTAAATACAAGTTACAATTAACATCAGTAAAATACAAATACTAGTAGAACCCTGGTTCTCCACTAACATCATATGAACATCTATGCAGAATAAACAAAAATAAAACAATAAGTCACTAACAATACAGAACAGTGCATCCAAGTTACCATGTACTCCCTCCGTTCGGAATTACTTGTCGCGAAAATGGATGTATCTGGACGTATTTTAGTTCTAGATACATCCATTTTCGAGACAAGTAATTCCGAATGGAGGGAGTACATACAGAATCGTGCACAAAGAATGAAACAAAAATTCAAGACGAGTGATGGGAGATGGGGGCTTATTACGTTGACGGATTGCCCAGTTTCTACCGTGGAAGATGCGGTGGCGAACTTGAGAAGACGCCGCCGAGATGCCGAGGTGGACCGGGGTCGCCGATGAGTTGCCGATGTGGAGTGTTGGGACTATGTCGAAGGCTCGAAGATCGAATCGAAGGTGTGTGGACGCTGGGCTACGGCGGGTCCTTGTCCTCCTCTAGTCATCTCCTTCCCTTGCGTGCAATGAGTCCAACGACGGCGCGACGGCCGGCGGTCAGTGAGAAGGCGAGGGCGGAGATGCGGGAGATGCCAGTCGTCGTGGAAGTCGGTGTCGGGGGTGGCCGGTGGGGGAGAAGATGAAGATGGCGATGGCGACGGCGCCTCGGCGTCTCGGCTTCGAGATGAGTACTGCGCGGCGGCGGCTGAGTTGGGGTGGTAGGGCAGGCGGTTAGGTCTTCGTGTGTGCGGTGCGGGGCTGTGGGCGTGGGTGCTGGCTAGGTCTAGTCCGCATGGGGTTGGGTGGGCTAGTATTGGGCCGAAGGCAGCGAGGTTTGGGCTGGGATGATTTCGACCATTTCGGTTCGACCGAGAATCTGGCTCGGTTAGGCCTTTTTTTTTTGCAGGTGACTCGGTTAGGCCTTGTAAACTGGTGCTTAGGAAAGGTTCCTAAAAAAATCCCCTAAAACAATCAATATGTTTTTAAGCACCGATGCTTATTTATAATGGGTAGACACTTAATTAGGTACCCCTCCTGTAGAAATAGACAATGATGTTTCAGAAAAAATCCGGTATATTTCTCTAAGCACGTTTCTAAGCACCTAAAATTGTACAAGGCCTTAGTAGCCCAGCTAACCGAATTTTCTTAAATCAAAAAATCCGTTTATTTGGTTTTGTTTTTGGTTGATCGTTTTTTATGCTCAACCCTATTCATATCTTCTATTAGAAATAAAAGCAATAGACAATTAATAGAGATACTCAGTAGTGGCTTAGGTGCAGACTCATCTTGGCATCCATGTCGAGAACACGAGAACGGAGGTAGAGCGGCAACCTACTCCCTATATTTCAACGATCTCGCTTTGCTGGTCCGAAGAGCGCCGCCAAACCAAGGACAAGCCCATCATCAGCAACATCGGAGGGAAACATAGATCAAAAAGCAGATGTTGCCTTCCTCGCCGAGACCCGCGTCACCGGTGCACCATCTCTAGAGATCTAGGTCAGATCTATTGAGAACGAGGAAGTAGAGATTGACGGCGTTGTGCTCTATGAGAGAAGTGTGACTCTCCGTCTTTGACGGATCCGGACAACAACTTGCGGGGCGGCGATGATGCTGGAGGCTCGGTGAGGAGTAGGGGAGTGAGGATGTGGGGCGGCAACGATGGGCGGGACGGTGCATAGAGTGGGGGACGGGGCGAGTTAGGTCTTGCCATTCAATGCGGGGTTAAATACATCAAATTTCTTTATGTAGCATGAAAAATCGATCGGTAATTTTGACACTCCACGTATGAGACTAATTTTTTTGCCTCCTCGGCTCTCAGCAAGTCTTTCACATTGACATTTTGTCCGCCCCTAGCGTCTGCTGGCCCGACGTGACATAATCCATGCAACATTTGATTACTTATAGTAGAAGAAACAAAACACTTAAATGAACCTTGGAAAACCATAGAAAATTTAGAGTCGGTATTTTTGCGTTCACAAACAATTAATTTTTCCAATTATATTTTGATTATGACCTATGCTTGTACATAGGTCCTAAATGTATTTTTAAATATTGTTATGATACATATTGTTTTTGTTCTACCAAGAAACATCGAAACACACGTAGTCGCAACATAATATGAGTAGATGGTGCGTATGTCGACCTTTGCTTGACCTTATAGAGAAGGTCATACACTAACAAGTATTGATACAAGGATGTTTCTTTTTTGCATATGTTTTGTCACCTCGTTGGATCGCTACTTAGTCCTATATCGAGACAGTGTCGAGGGAGGCTTGGTAGAAGGCCGCAGGTCGTAATCCAGTGGCAATTTTAATTCATATTTGTCGATACAAATAAGGTGAAAGAAAGGTGTAGTCCAAATTTGAAGTGAAAATAATAATAATAAATCATGTAGTACAGACTTATTAGTTTGAGTTGAATTCTATAGTACTTATTCAAACCTGTCCCCATTTGCAAATAATGTATGTTCCAACTTCTGGAAAATATTATGATTTCTTCATGGTGACACCGTGTACCAATAATATGAATACATGTCAATTTCCCTGAAATTTTGACAATATTTACATATTATTTTTTTATCAAAATGATGCAAAATCAAGATAACCATTGCACTAAAAAATAATTAAAATGTTCAACTAACTTTGGAATATGAATAGGAGGTCACGCGAAAAAATGGCCATGAAAACTAAATGATACTAACAATTTTTTCTATTTTAAGAAGGGAATAAAACTATGTATGGCGATGTATCAATGAAAGGTCACACAAAGCAATGACGGGGAAATTATTCAAATCACGCATATAAAGGTATGGTAATGGTGAGGATGTTTTGAACACTCTGCAAGGACCCTTATCATATGAGGCTCCAACGCGAATGGGTTATCCCGTTAATTTGTTATGCGGTTTGTCGGTTTGCGTTCTCCTATATTTTTGTATTTTATTATCTTTTCTCTTTTATTTTCTCTTTTGCATTTTATATTTCCCTTTTATAAATACACATATTTTTAAAATGCATAAAGTTTTTTTCCAAATAATAAACAATTTTTGAATCGATGAGCTTTTTTTGACAATCAAAAACATTTTCAAAAATTGTGGACAATTGTTAGTGAAATAATATTTCGTGAAACATGCGATCATTTTTTCAAATTCATGAACATATTTTTGAAATTAGTAAACATTTTTGGAACCCAAGAATAGTTTTAGAACTTCATATTTTTTTTAAAAATCACGAACAATGTTTTAAAGTAGTGAGCGTTTTTCCAACTGACGAACATTTTTTATATTCATGATATTTTTTGCATTTGTGAAATTTTTTTGAATGCACAAACATATTTTTGATTTGCGAACTGTGTTTTCAAATTCTTGAACATTTTTTCGAATTTGCAAAGATTGTTTTGAAATCACAAATATATTTTTAGTTCACAAACTATTTCCCTTTTTTTTACTTTGCAAATATATTTTTGAATTTGAGAAGATTTTTCAAATTTTCCCAAACATAGTTTGAATTCCTTCTAAAATTAAAAGGTCAAAAAAGGAAAATAAAAAGAGAAAAAGAAAAAAAGGAACGAAGAAAACACGTCGCCCTGCACAGGACCGGCCTAAAACGCATGCGGGGGATGAGGGGTGAGCTATTTTATGCTAGGTCCCGCACTGGGCCAGGCCAAACTAGTCAGACCGCTTAGCTTTTAGGCGCTGGCCCATCCGCTTAACTTAATAACATGTCATTTGAACAGCAATTACTGACTGGCCTGATGGTTAGTCTGTTCGCTGCTGAGCTATAGATCCGTGTTTCGATTCCTATTGGCCGCATTTTTTTTGCCCTTTGAATTATCACATGTCCTGTTGGTCCTATATGGGTCCAAGTTGATGGATTCATAAAAAGTATAAATAAACAATTTAATGCTGACAAGCGGGGCCTATGTGTTATGATGATGAAGATTTATTAATGCACTTCATAAAATTCTATGCTTTTTCCTTAAGAATTTTTAACGCTAGCTTACATACAATTATTATTATTATAATCACATAATGTAACACATTAGCAGTAACATGAACCTATATGTTACTGGTGTAGTATCCTTGTAACACCTTTTCAGATCTGTCCGAGTATGTGTTACCGTCAACCCTTGCAACACAAATTATATGTTACTTCATATTTACTTGTAACACATCTTGTCATCTGTTACACCATTGTGTTACTTAACATCTGTTTTATTGTAGTGGTTGTTCTGTCGTATGCCTCTATGTTTACGGGCTTGAATCCCTCTGGAAATTCATGATCCAGCACCTCATCGGTGAAACATAGGGGGTGTGCGGCGCCCATATATTTGGGTGTACCGTGATATTCAGATACTTGATGCGTTGCATTGCTTACTAGAGCTTGCTTTCTTGGCCCGTAGATAGATCTAGCTGGGCAATCTTTTTGATGCGAATCCTTGTGCGGATCGCGTGCCGGCTTGTGTGCGGCACCCTTTGCCACTCTATGTTGGCCATGGGGTTGTTCACCCGACCGGGTGGCTTCCTTATTTTTTGATTGCGGGGGCTCTAAGGCCTCCTCATCAAATTCCGGCAGTAATTTTCGCTTCGGGTAGCTCTTTGTGCGGCGATTGTCGCCGTATTTGTCTACGGTGTTGAGTACTTTGATCCATCTAGTTCTGAGTGCACCTTCCGCTGTTTTGAGCTTCCGCTTCTGCTTTTTCAGGCTACGCGCAGTGGCGACGAGCCTTTTGTGGAGGTTCTTCTGCTCCGGTGGCTTGTCCGGCGTGAGGTCGTCCGGAGTGTTATCTTCGCCGAGGACGGGTTGTTTATCCAAGTTGCCATGTTCGGACGGTTGCTCGATGGCATGTTCGTCGTCCGCCGGTTCGCCCTGCTCTATGGCTGGGTCTGTATGGCTACTGTCTCTGTCGAGGTGGGGTTTGGTGCGGCGCTTACGCCGCCGCTTTGACTGCTTTTCGAGGGAACGATCCTTCGTTGCATCCCTTTGTTCCTCTTCGTCGTTTCTTTTAGGTGTGTCTAGGACCTTGAAGTATGTCTAGAGGGGGGTGATTAGACTACTTGACCAATAAAAACCTAACCTTTTTCCAATTTTAGACTTTGGCAGATTTTAGCTATCTTTGAACAAGTCAAGCAATCTTCACACAATTCAAGCAAGCATGCAAGGAGTATATTGGCAGCGGAAATTAAAGCATGGAACTTGCTAGAATGTAAAGGGAAGGGTTTGGAGGATTCAAACACAATTGGAGACACGGATGTTTTTGTCGTGGTTCCGATAAGTGGTGCTATCGTACATCCACGTTGATGGAGACTTCAACCCACGTAGGGTAACGGTTGCACACCACGGAGGGCTCCACCCATGAAGGGTCCACGAAGAAGCAACCTTGTCTATCCCACCATGGCCGTCGCCCATGAAGGACTTGCCTCACTAGCGGTAGATCTTCACGAAGTAAGCGATCTCCTTGCCTTACAAACTCCTTGGTTCAACTCCACAATCTTGTAGGAGGCTCCCAAGTGACACCTAGCCAATCTAGGAGACACCACTCTCCAAGAAGTAACAAATGGTGTGTTGATGATGAACTCCTTTCTCTTGTGCTTCAAATGGTAGTTTTGACGCCCCAAGACCGGAGCTTCAGTTGCCTTCCAGGGTTTCCGAGTTTTGCCATGTGATTTGTTTTGTTTGTGCATTCATCATGTCATCTCTTGCATTGCATCATCTCATCATGCCATCATATCATTAATTTTTAAAACTCATCTAAATAAATTGTATGGATTTTTCGATCCATTTAAACCGAGGGATTCACATGGTGACTTCTCTTTATAACATATCCTCCCAATATTAGGGAGCTATATTAAAAATATTCCATTGTTTTGGAATCACCATAACCCACTTGCATAATAAATCCCATGCCTTTTCTGCTCCGAGTTGACCTCAAAACCTTGCCAATATTATTTCATCATTTTCCGGAGTTCCACCAAAAATCCTTGGGCCATTTTTGTTAAATTCCTCACATTTTTGTGAGCCCGGGAAAATCGTCCTCGTTCCCAAATTCTTTCCCTATCCCTCTCTTTCTTTTGTCTCTCTATTTTATTTTCTGCTAAATATAAGAGAGAGAGAGCCCAGCAAGGCCTTCTGGCCACTTCTTCTCCACTGGGCCAGGCCGGCCCACTAAACCCCTTTTAGCCCAGCCCACCTAACCAACTCTCTAACCCTAGCCGATCGAGAGCCCCAGCCCCGATCGGATCTCCATCTCCCTCGTCCTCCCTCCAGCACCGCGCGATCCCCTCTCCCTTTCCCCTCGATCTCTCCCTCGTCGCCCCCATGCGCCTCGATCCCCGCCTTCTCCCTCGGCCCCCTCGCAGCCTCCCGCGCCTCCTCTCTCAGCAGCACCAGGCCGCGACCAAGCCTCCTCGCCAAATCCCCGTCGCCCAAGCGCCCGAGGAGAGGAGCTCCACGAGCACCTGCGCCCGTGGCCTCGATGCTCGTCGTCGTCCTCGCCTCGCCCCGCCTCCGTTCGGCTCCCACGCCGAAGCCACCGCCGCGCCCTGTCGTCCCCGAGCTCGGCCAACTCCGGCGGCCTCGAGCCCCGCGCCATGTCCGCCTCACCTCCTCTGCACCTTTCCGTCGACCTTGCTCCTCCCTCCACCGCGCCATCCGTCCCGAGCCGCGGCCGCTGCCCGGATCCTTCGTCCTCCGCCATGGCGCGCCTCCGGCGCTAAGACCGCCGCCGTGCCGCCTTGCTCCGTCGCCGCCTCCGTGTCTCCTCCCGCCGCCCGCTGGAGGTGGTGACCCGACGCCAGCGCCAAGCTTGCCGCCTCGCCATCTGGTCCTGCCTCCACCTCGCGATCGCGGTCTTCATCCGCCAAGGACGCCAAGACCCTTCCGTGGATGCGCTAAGTACCCTGCCGCGACTACCGGTGTTTTTGAAGACGCCAAGTACCATTTTATCGACGCTTGAACGACTACCACACCGAACGCCAAGTACACGGATACGCCAAGTTCGACTACACGTGGATGCGACAAGTACCACGACTACCCTCGAGGGCGCTCGGTTCCGTCAAGATCGACTTCACAAACTGCCGTACCCTTCGGATACGCAAGACCGCTCGGATATCGACAAGTACCCCTACGGAATCCTGAATCGCCAAGACCGGATCCGACAAGTACCCGATGACGTGTACCACTACCGTCGACCCTCGAAGACCCGTGGACCCCGAACATCCACGGACATGAACAACTACTTCCGATGACGAGATGTACCACTACCATCGAACATGAACGCCTACTTCCCTACACCGTAATGACAACCATCGCGAGACCGCAAGTACCACGACAACCCCGAAGGGATTCGGAACCGTCAGGTACCTCTTCGAAAACGAACGTGAAACACTACTTCCTCTACCGTCGCCGTGTACCACTACTTCCCTCGGCGATCATCGCGAGAACGTCTACTTCCCTCTATGAAACACGAACCGTCCCGTGTGAACGTTCCGAAGGTATAACCCGTGATGACCGCCGTGAACGAATGCTTGTTGATGAGATGCACCCTATGTTTGCACCGTGATCGAATTGTCCTTGCGATGCCCCTCTTTTGCCATGCCACCGTTCCGTGGGAACCCGGAATCCGGGATCACCCCACCATCCTCGCATGACTCGCTCACGTCCACACTTCCTTTTGCACCGGTATCTCCGTGAACTACCGGAACCGGAATGTTGCCGTGGCACCATTTTCGGATTCGTTGCCGTGGCACCCCTTTCTTCCACCACGGTGACAATGCTTCATCATGTTCACGTCAACGTTTTCATAAAAATTGCTTAAAACTTGCACATGTCATCCGCATCATGATAACAACATTTAAATGTTTAAAATTGTTGTTTGCATTAATTTGCTTAAATGCCATGCTAAAATGATTTATTTCATAACTAAATAACCGTAGCTCCATTTTAAATAAATTATATATGTAAATGGGGTAGAAAAATGCATAGATTAACATGGTAGCATTACTTTGCATGTTTAACAACTCTAAAATATGCTTTAGGTCAGATCAGCACCAAATTCGAAATATGGACATGAGAATTTTTCCGGAATTGTTGTTGTTGTTTCCGGCCTCATTTAATCTTGCCTAAATAGTTAGTTTCATATGCTTCACCCCCTCTTGCCATGTTTAATAACATTTAATATTGTTGGGTAGCCTAAACAAGAGTGAACTAAATAAGTGTTGTGGTGTTTTGTCAATATGCAACCCGTTGCATATTGAGCTCCACTTAACTTGTAGTGTTGTTTGTGCATATTGCCATGCCATGCCTCATTAAACCGGACATGCATCATACTTGATTGTGCATCATGCCATGTTTATGTGATGGTTGTTTACTATGTTGTTTGCTTCTTTCCGGTTTGCTTCTCTCGTTAGCTTCGGTTTTCGTTCCGGAGTTGTGAGGATTCATTCGACTTCGTTCGTTTGTCTTCTTCATGGATTCGTTCTTCTTCCTTGCGGGATTTCAGGCAAGATGACCATACCCTCGAAATCACTTCTATATTTGCTTGCTAGATGCTCGCTCTTTTGCTATGCCTATGCTACGATGCCTACCACTTGCTATATCATGCCACCCACATTGCCATGTCAAGCCTCTAACCATCCTTCCCTAGCAAACCGTTGTTTGGCTATGTTACCGCTTTGCTCAGCCCCTCTTATAGCGTTGTTAGTTGCAGGTGAAGATGAAGTTTGTTCCTTGTTGGAACATGGAGATGTTGTTCCTTGTTGGAACATGTTTACTTGTTGGGATATCACAATATATCTTATTTAATTAATGCATCTATATACTTGGTAAAGGGTGGAAGGCTCGGCCTTATGCCTGGTGTTTTGTTCCACTCTTGCCGCCTAGTTTCCGTCATATCGGTGTTATGTTCCCGGATTTTTGCGTCCCTAACGCTGGTCGGGTGATTTATGGGACCCCTTGACAGTTCGCTTTGAATAAGACTTTTCCAAAGAAGGCCCAACATTGGTTTTACCATTTGCCTCACCTATGCCCTTTTTCCCTTGGGTTTCCGGAGCCCGAGGGTCATCTTTATTTTAGCCCCCCCGGACCAGTGCTCCTTCGAGTGCTGGCCCGACCTAGAGCCCTGTGCAGCGCCCCCTCAAGGCAACTTGAGGTCTGGTTTTAGTTGTACGGACTGCTCATCCGAGTGTGCCCTGAGACCGAGATATGTGCAGCTCCTATCAGGATTTGTCGGCACATTCGGGGGCTTTGCTGGTCTTGTTTTATTGCTGTGAAATGTCTTGTAGCCGGGATTCCGAGACTGATCGGGTCTTCCCGGGAGAAGGAATATCCTTCGTTGATCGCGAGAGCTTATCATGGGCTAAGTTGGGACACCCTGCAGGGTTTGAACTTTCAAAGCCGTGCCAGCGGTTATGTGGCAGATGGGAATTTGTTAATGTCCGTTGTAGAAAACCCGGTTGATCTTAATTAAAATACACCAACGCGTGTGTAACCGTGATGGTCTCTTCTCGGCGGAGTCCGGGAAGTGAACACGGTGTTGGAGTTATGTTTGACGTAAGTAGTTTCAGGATCACTTCTTGATCATAGTTGTTCGACCGTGCTTGCCTCCTCTTCTCGCTCTCTTTTGCGTATGTTAGCCACCATATATGCTAGTCGCTTGCTGCAGCTCCACCTCACTACCCTGTCCTACCTTTAAGCTTAAATAGTCTTGATCTCGCGGGTGTGAGATTGCTGAGTCCCGTGACTCACAGATACTTCAAAACCAGTTTGCAGTGCCGATGAAACCGTGCAGGTGATGCACCGAGCTCAAGGAGGAGCTCGATGAAGATCTTGTTCTTTGTGTTGTTTCGTTTCAGTTGATCAAGAGTGGAGCCCAGTTGGGACGATCGGGATCCGTGTAGCATTTGGGGTAGTCTTCTTTTATTTTGGTTCCGTAGTCGGACCTTGATTGTATCTGTATGATGTAATGCTTTACTCATGTATTGTGTGAAGTGGCGATTGTAAGCCAACTATGTATCTCTTTTCCTTATGTATTACATGGGTTGTGTGAAGATTACCTCACTTGCGACATTGCTTTCAATGCGGTTATGCCTCTAAGTCGTGCTTCCGACACGTGGGAGATATAGCCGCATCGAGGCGCTATAAGTTGGTATCGAGCCTTCCCGACTTAGGAGCCCCCTGCTTGATTGTTTGCTGACGCTGTTGAGTCTAGAACGGAAAATGTTTTGAGTCTTAGGATTATATATATCGGAGAGTAGGATTCTTTGTACTCCTCAGTCCCTTCGTCGCTCTGGTGAGGTATCCCGACGAGAGTTTTGACTTTTCTCTCCTCAAATTTCACTAAAATTTTTTTAGGATCACGCTGGTATCTTGGAATCGTTCGATGGTTTTGTGACGAGAACATTGTTCTTGGTGCCTCGACATTTAGGGGTTGTGGCGGTGTCCCGGGAGTTGAGCTCCGAGGTGTTGTCGCCACAATTTTATCGTTGCGATTCGGAATACCTGAGTTTTACCGACATCGAAATCTCTTTTGTGCAGTTGTTGGTGAGATAACCCGATAGCCCGATCTTGTGGCGAAAAGGGAGTATTTCCATGACTTGTATAACGGATGTTTTTCGAAGGTCGAGGTACACGATTTCCGAAGGTTTCTTGGTTATGTGTTGAAGGATGGATACAGCTGGATCTAGGTATTGTTAGTTTGGGTGATATATTTTGTGTCCCCTGTATCCCCAACACCAGATTGCATAACCAGAAAGTTTCGGGAGTTTATAGGTGGGAATTCAAGTAGCTCCTAGAATATCTT
The DNA here is from genome assembly GCA_021605205.1 of Aegilops longissima. NCBI lineage: Eukaryota > Viridiplantae > Streptophyta > Magnoliopsida > Poales > Poaceae > Aegilops > Aegilops longissima. The sequence continues at coordinate 326,090,080 of CM038679.1, read as the reverse complement.
TCCGACAGATGCATGATATGGGATTGGGTAAATCTCTATCATATGTATTTGTTCCGGCTTATTCTGCAAGCCACTCCTTTGTTTTGTTTTAAGTTCTGGTATTCGAGTTGCTTCAATGTCAAGTGTTGATTCCATACCTTTCCTAAATGGTGTTCTCGTATTGCTATGTGAATACTAATCCTTCTTGATCACTGAGCTTGTCATGTCAATTCTTTTCTCAACCGGCGTGCTTCTCTTCAAGTGGATCCGATCATTCCAACATTCGCAAGATCAATTCTAACCTTTTTCTCAACAGTGTTCGTTTCATCCGACCCAAGTTGTTTTGATTTCCCGCCCTCCCACCCTTTTTCTTCAAGGACTCAGATTTCTTAATCAAGTATCCATTTTTATTGAGTGAAGTTTCTTCATTCTTTTCCTTTAATGTTTTATCCGGTGATTTTCTCATGAAGACGCTAAGGAAGCTTCAACCTTATCATTTTTCCATTCTAATTTTCTTCTCCGGTGGATTTAGTTCAAGATTTCGGTGTTGATCTTATCCCTTTTCCTATTTTCACAATGCTTTCCCATTCCGATGCACCTCATAATCTTTCACTTCTGGTTATGCAATTGTTCCGGAGTGTTGAAGATATCCCAGAAGATTCGTGATTCCATTCTTAATCTGTTCAAACTATTTCGAGATTGTTATCTCATTCAAGCCATTTAATTCTACCGGTGCAATCCCTCTTTTCAAACAATTGTTCAACGGTGGTTCTTTTGAGTGGGCCCTAACCCACAGGTCTTTTCCCAGGATCTTACCTAACTCTTCTAATTTTCCGGAGTTATTCACAAATTCTTTGCAAAGTTTGATGTAAGGATGAATTATCATCAGTCAAATGTCTTTCTCCAAGATCTTTCAAATTATTTTCATTGTTGGTTCAACCTTTCTAATTTTCATTCCGGAGTGTCTCAACAATTCATGGTGGTGTTTCTCGTCGTCAGTTGAAGATTGAAGAAGGATCTCTCCTAAATCTTGCTCCATTCTCTTCAAGATTCATGGTTCTAGTCAGTTGCCATTCCTCTCATAATTGTTTTAGATTGTGAGAATTCTTTTCACCCACCCGGAGCATTTCAGGAGTCTTTTCAGTTTGATTCTCCGGAGCCCATCATCTCAGAATTATTCATTCAAGCGTTCAACTCTTGTTTTCCAAATCTCACCGGTGCATCGTCGAATTATCCTCTAATCAGTTCATGATCTCTTCGTTCTAATGTATCTAAATTCCCCTCAAACATCTTCATTCATTTTCTAATTCTTCCCGGTGTTTCTTTATCTTTTCTTCGTTCATTTTCAATTCTTACGGTGCTCTTCCTTCGCTATCATATAGATTCATTCGTTCTTTCCAATCCTACCGGTGGTTCGTTGAAGACCTTCCCAAGTTTGCGCCATATCTATCTTAATCCTTTCTACGAGAATAAGTAGTATGCCAAATCCATTGCTTGTCATCAACTTAATTGGTGAAGGATACGCATAACATAATTCTTGTTCTTGTTTCATCCAAGTGTTTAATTCCTTCTTTCGGAGTTTGTTCATGATGAATAAATTCTCGGTTTCAATTGTTCATCTTTCTTTCCGGAGTTCCAAGTTTTTTCTCGGTTATATCATTTCAAAGCTTCATCTTAACACTGCAAGGCTTCACCTTGTGTTTTCAACTTCTCTTTCTGTTATCATCCTTTTATTACCGGAGTTCATCATGGAGGCTCTGCATGGTGCTTCCTCAAGGATTCTTTTCATTCTTCAATTGTTCATCAAGATTTCTCGCGGAGTTAAGATCCGTCAAGCCATACTTCAAATTAAACATGGTGCTCAACACATGTTTTGTTTTGAGGCGTTCAAGCATTCTTCATCTTGCATTCCAAAGTGCAATGCTCTCTATCTTATCTTTTGAGATGGTGTTATGTCATTGTTGATAATTTTCCTTCGCGTTTCGTGATTCACAGATTTTTTAAGAGTGACATATTTAAATCCATCATTTTATCTTTGTTCATGAGGTATTTTAAATCCATCAATCTCTTCATTGGAGTTATCTTGGGCTATATTTCACCTAAAGCTTTCCCTAAGGATTGTTGCTATTTATGGTGCTTATAAATGACCCAAGTTCTTCATTTGTCCTCTCGGTGAAATAAGTTTTCATCTCCGTGTTGCTCACAATCTAATCAGTTGTTTCCGTTGGTGGCAGAAGCTCACCTCATAATTTTGAGATGTTTTTCATAAGCCCACTACAAGCTTATTCTTACCGTTGTTGTTTTTTTCAAACAACTCCGTTCTATCCTTGTTTGTAAGGATGCTCTTTCAAATTCATTTATGGTGGGAGATGTTGGTTTCATTCTTCGTTCTATTCATTCCAACTTTCTATCTATCATGCTTTGTTTCCGGAGGCATTGTGATGTTGCTCTCTTCGATCCATCATCTTCTTTTGGCAAGACCATGTCCTTTTCCTTGCTTATCGTTTTTAACCGGAGTGTTGTGTCTATCGTTCCTCTTTTAACCGGAGTCTCATCCAGGTGCTTTCCTTTTGCCAAGTTCATGATTCTAATTCCTTCTTCTTTCAGTCGGAGTGCTGCCCAAATTATATCAATCTTATTCCTTCTCGATCTAGTTTTAACCGGAGTGGTTTCAGTATCTATCTTATCACTAAACCTCTTGGTTCTCGTCGTATCCCTTGTTCCTCTTTTCTAACAGAGTGTTTTCAACTTTCGTCATCTTCGTTGTTTTCTTTCTTTCATTTTGTTCAACCTCTCAAGGTTCTTTGGTTTCACTCGTTTGTCGGAGAAGCAACTATGTTTTACCTCTTCCTCTTCTGTTTTTCTCCGGTGCCATCCTAGATCTCGGGACGAGATCCTCTCGTAGTGGTGGAGTGTTGTGACGCCCAAGACCGGAGCTTGATTGCCTTCCGTGGTTTCGAGTTTTGCCATGTGATTTGTTTTGTTTGTGCATTCATCATGTCATCTCTTGCATTGCATCATCTCATCATGCCATCATATCATTAATTTTAAAACTCATCTAAATAAATTGTATGGATTTTTCGATCCATTTAAACCGAGGATTCACATGGTGACTTCTCTTTATAACATATCCTCCCAATATTAGGGAGCTATATTAAAATATTCCATTGTTTTGGAATCACCATAACCCACTTGCATAATAAATCCCATGCCTTTTCTGCTCGAGTTGACCTCAAAACCTTGCCAATATTATTTCATCATTTTCCGAGTTCCACCAAAAATCCTTGGGCCATTTTTGTTAAATTCCTCACATTTTTGTGAGCCCGGGAAAATCGTCCTCGTTCCCAAATTCTTTCCCTATCCCTCTCTTTCTTTTGTCTCTCTATTTTATTTTCTGCTAAATATAAGAGAGAGAGAGCCCTGCAAGGCCTTCTGGCCACTTCTTCTCCACTGGGCCAGGCCGGCCCACTAAACCCCTTTTAGCCCAGCCCACCTAACCAACTCTCTAACCCTAGCCGATCGAGAGCCCCAGCCCCGATCGGATCTCCATCTCCCTCGTCCTCCCTCCAGCGCCGCGTGATCCCCTCTCCCTTTCCCCTCGATCTCTCCCTCGTCGCCCCCACTGCGCCCGATCCCCGCCTTCTCCCCTCGGCCCCCCCTCGCAGCCTCCCGCGCGCCTCCCTCTGCAGCACCAGGCCGCGACCGCGCCTCCTCCTCGCCAAATCCCCGTCGCCCAAGCGCCCGAGGAGAGGAGCTCCTCGAGCACCTGCGCCCGTGGCCTCGATGCTCGTCGTCGTCCTCGCCTCGCCCCGCCTCCGTTCGGCTCCCACGCCGAAGCCACCGCCGCGCCCTGTCGTCCCTGAGCTCGGCCAACTCCGGCGGCCCCGAGCCCCGCGCCATGTCCGCCTCACCTCCTCTGCACCTTTCCGTCGACCTTGCTCCTCCCTCCACCGCGCCATCCGTCCCGAGCCGCGGCTGCTGCCCGGATCCTTCGTCCTCCGCCATGGCCGCGCCTCCCGGCGCCAAGACCGGCCGCCGTGCCGCCTTGCTCCGTCGCCCGCCTCCCGTGTCTCCTCCCGCCGCGGCCCTGCCGGAGGTGGTGACCCCGACGCCCGCGCCAAGCTTGCCGCCTCGCCATCTGGTCCTGCCTCCACCTCGCATCGCGGTCTTCATCCGCCAAGGACGCCAAGACCCTTCCGTGGATGCGTCAAGTACCCCTGCCGCGACTACCAGTGTTTTTTTTGAAGACTGCCAAGTACCATTTTATCAGACGCTTGAACGACTACCACACCGGAACGCCAAGTACACGGATACGCCAAGTTCGACTACACGGATGCGACAAGTACCACGACTACCCTCGAGGACGTTCGGTTCCGTCAAGATCGACTTCACAAACTGCGGTACCCTTCGGATCGCAAGACCGTCTCGGATATCGACAAGTACCCCTACGGAATCCTGAATCGCCAAGACCGGATCCGACAAGTACCCGATGGCGTGTACCACTACCGTCGACCCTCGAAGACCCGTGGACCCCGAACATCCACGGACATGAACAACTACTTCCGATGGCGAGATGTACCACTACCATCGAACATGAACGTCTACTTCCCCTACGCCGTGTCGACTACCATCGCGAGACCGCAAGTACCACGACAACCCGAAGGATTCGAACCGTCAAGTACCTCTTCGAAAACGAACGTGAAACACTACTTCCTCTACCGTCGCCATGTACCACTACTTCCCTCGGCGATCATCGCGAGAACGTCTACTTCCCTCTACGAAACGCGAACCGTCCCGTGTGAACGTTCCGAAGGTATAACCCGTGATGACCGCCGTGAACGAATGCTTGTTGATGAGATGCACCCTATGTTTGCACCGTGATCGAATTGTCCTTGCGATGCCCCTCTTTTGCCATGCCACCGTTCCGTGGGAACCCGGAATCCGGGATCACCCCACCATCCTCGCATGACTCGCTCACGTCCACACTTCCTTTTGCACCGGTATCTCCGTGAGCTACCGGAACCGGAATGTTGCCGTGGCACCATTTTCGGATTCGTTGCCGTGGCACCCCTTTCTTCCACCACGGTGACAATGCTTCATCATGCTCACGTCAACGTTTTCATAAAAATTGCTTAAAACTTGCACATGTCATCCGCATCATGATAACAACATTTAAATGTTTAAAATTGTTGTTTGCATTAATTTGCTTAAATGCCATGCTAAAATGATTTATTTCATAACTAAATAACCGTAGCTCCATTTTAAATAAATTATATATGTAAATGGGGTAGAAAAATGCATAGATTAACATGGTAGCATTACTTTGCATGTTTAACAACTCTAAAATATGCTTTAGGTCAGATCAGCACCAAATTCGAAATATGGACATGAGGATTTTTCCGGAATTGTTGTTGTTGTTTCCGGCCTCATTTAATCTTGCCTAAATAGTTAGTTTCATATGCTTCACCCCCTCTTGCCATGTTTAATAACATTTAATATTGTTGGGTAGCCTAAACAAGAGTGAACTAAATAAGTGTTGTGGTGTTTTGTCAATATGCAACCCGTTGCATATTGAGCTCCACTTAACTTGTAGTGTTGTTTGTGCATATTTCCATGCCATGCCTCATTAAACCGGACATGCATCATACTTGATTGTGCATCATGCCATGTTTATGTGATGGTTGTTTACTATGTTGTTTGCTTCTTTCCGGTTTGCTTCTCTCGTTAGCTTCGGTTTCGTTCCGGAGTTGTGAGGATTCATTCGACTTCGTCCGTTTGTCTTCTTCATGGATTCGTTCTTCTTCCTTGCGGGATTTCAGGCAAGATGACCATACCCTCGAAATCACTTCTATCTTTGCTTGCTAGATGCTCGCTCTTTTGCTATGCCTATGCTACGATGCCTACCACTTGCTATATCATGCCACCCACATTGCCATGTCAAGCCTCTAACCATCCTTTCCTAGCAAACCGTTGTTTGGCTATGTTACCGCTTTGCTCAGCCCCTCTCATAGCGTTGTTAGTTGCAGGTGAAGATGAAGTTTGTTCCTTGTTGGAACATGGAGATGTTGTTCCTTGTTGGAACATGTTTACTTGTTGGGATATCACAATATATCTTATTTAATTAATGCATCTATATACTTGGTAAAGGGTGGAAGGCTCGGCCTTATGCCTGGTGTTTTGTTCCACTCTTGCCGCCCTAGTTTCCGTCATATCGGTGTTATGTTCCCGGATTTTGCGTCCCTAACGCGGTCGGGTGATTTATGGGACCCCTTGACAGTTCGCTTTGAATAAGACTTTTCCAGAAGGCCCAACATTGGTTTTACCATTTGCCTCACCTATGCCCTTTTCCCTTGGGTTTCGGAGCCCGAGGGTCATCTTTATTTTAGCCCCCGGACGGTGCTCCTTCGAGTGCTGGCCCGACCTAGAGCCCTGTGCAGCGCCCCCTCAAGGCAACTTGAGGTCTGGTTTTAGTTGTACGGACTACTCATCTGAGTGTGCCCTGAGACCGAGATATGTGCAGCTCCTATCAGGATTTGTCGGCACATTCGGGCGGCTTTGCTGGTCTTGTTTTATTGCTGTGAAATGTCTTGTAGCCGGGATTCCGAGACTGATCGGGCCTTCCCGGGGAGAAGGAATATCCTTCGTTGATCGCGAGAGCTTATCATGGGCTAAGTTGGGACACCCTGCAGGGTTTGAACTTTCAAAGCCGTGCCAGCGGTTATGTGGCAGATGGGAATTTGTTAATGTCCGGTTGTAGAAAACCCGAAGTTGATCTTAATTAAAATACACCAACGCGTGTGTAACCGTGATGGTCTCTTCTCGGAGTCCGGAAGTGAACACGTGTTGGAGTTATGTTTGACGTAAGTAGTTTCAGGATCACTTCTTGATCATAGTTGTTCGACCGTGCTTGCCTCCTCTTCTCGCTCTCTTTTGCGTATGTTAGCCACCATATATGCTAGTCGCTTGCTGCAGCTCCACCTCACTACCCTGTCCTACCTTTAAGCTTAAATAGTCTTGATCTCGCGGGTGTGAGATTGCTGAGTCCCCGTGACTCACAGATACTTCCAAAACCAGTTTGCAGGTGCCGATGAAACCGTGCAAGTGATGCACCTGAGCTCAAGGAGGAGCTCGATGAAGATCTTGTTCTTTGTGTTGTTTCGTTTCAGTTGATCAAGAGTGGAGCCAGTTGGGACGATCGGGATCTGTGTAGCATTTGGGGTAGTCTTCTTTTATTTTGGTTCCGTAGTCGGACCTTGATTGTATCTGTATGATGTAATGCTTTACTCATGTATTGTGTGAAGTGGCGATTGTAAGCCAACTATGTATCTCTTTTCCTTATGTATTACATGGGTTGTGTGAAGATTACCTCACTTGCGACATTGCTTTCAATGCGGTTATGCCTCTAAGTCGTGCTTCGACACGTGGGAGATATAGCCGCATCGAGGGCGTTATAGTAGTCTCCCCAACACTCAACTCTCTCTCACAGGATTTGGATTTGGTGGAAAGAAGATTTGAGTGGAAAGCAACTTGGGGAAGGCTAGAGATCAAGATTCATGTGGTTGGAATGGAATATCTTCGCCTCAACACATGAGTAGGTGGTTCTCTCTCAGAACTGGTAAGTTGGAAGTGTAGGTTTGTTCTGATGGCTCTCTCCACGAATGAAGAGGAGGTGGAGGGGTATATATAGCCTCCACACAAAATCTAACCGTTACACACAATTTACCAAACTCGGTGGGACCAAATCATCAAACTTGGTCGGACCGATTTAGTAAACCTAGTGACCGTTAGGGTTTTCGGTGGGACTGACATGCATCTTGGTAGGACCGATATGGTTAGGGTTAGCGCATAACATAATCTCGGTGAGACCGATTACACAAACTCGGTGAGACCAATTTTGGTAATTAGCTAACCAAAGAGTTGGTCAGGTAAACTCGGTGGGACCGATTCGCTCGTTCGGTGAGACCGAAAAGTTATGAAAGGGAAACAGAAAGTTTACATTGCAATCTCGGTGGGACCGATCACTCACTTCGGTTAGACCGAAAGGTTACGAAGGGAACAGAGAGATTACAATATCATCTCGGTGAGACCGAGATCCCTATCGGTGAAACCGATTTGCCTAGGGTTTGTGGCAGTGGCTATGACATTTGAACTCGGTGGCGCCGGATAGAAAGAATCGGTGGGGCCGAGTTTGACTTTGGGTTTAGGTCATATGTGGATGTGAGAAAGTAGTGGAGGGTTTTGGAGCATATTACTAAGCACATGGAGCAAGAGGATCATTAAGCAACACCTCATCCCTTCTTGATAGTATTGGCTTTTCCTATAGACTCAATGTGATCTTGGATCACTAAAATGTAAAATGTAGATTCTTGAGCTTTTGAGCTTGAGCCAATCCTTTGTCCTTAATATTTTGAGGGATCCACTTTCATCATCCTTGCCATGCCAATGATTGAGCTTTCATGAAATATTCATCTTGGAATAGTATTAGCTCAATGAGCTATATGTTGTTATGAATTACCAAAACCACCTAGGGATAGTTGCACTTTCAGTGTGTCCACCATGTATACATCGTGAGATGGGGTGGTTGTCCAGTGCCCTATAGGCGCTGGTTCCTGTTTGCCTCCTACATCGTCGTCCATATCGTCGATGTCTTCAGAGTCGAAGTCGAGCATGTCAGTTAAATCATCGACAGTGGCTATGAAGTGGGTGGTGGGTGGGCTTTGAATTTCTTCGTCGTCCGCATCCCAACCTTGCTGACCATAGTCCGGCCAGGGCTCCCCTGATAAAGAGAGAGATTTTCATGAATTCAGAATGTCACCGAAGGGCGAGTGCTGAAAGATGTCCGCGGCAGAGAACTCCATGACCGACGCCCAATCGGATTCGATTGGCAGGGGCGCGGAAGGTTCGGAGTCCGGAGAGGAGTCCGGCACCTTGGAGTTGCGGGCTTCGCAAAGGACAAAGCTGGTGTTCGGCTCGATCCTCGTAGAGATTGCAGCCCCCAAGGCGGTGTCCAGCCACCTGTCCTCGATTGGCGCAGTCAGCTCCGAGCTAAGGGTCGGAGCGGACACTGGTGCGGCCTCGAGGGCACTGTTCGGCGGCAGAGCTCGATCATGCCCATCGTGACTGAGGGAGTCCTGTATTAGGGGATGTCCGGATAGCCGAACTATCACCGTTGGCCGGACTCCTGGACAATGAAGATACAAGATTGAAGACTTCGTCCCGTGTCCGGATGGGACTTTCCTTGGCGTGGAAGGCAAGCTTGGTGATACGGATATGTAGATCTCCTACCATTGTAACCGACTCTGTGTAACCCTAACCCTGTCCGGTGTCTATATAAACCGGAGGGTTTTAGTCCGTAGGACGAAGAACAATCATACCATAGGCTAGCTTCTAGGGTTTAGCCTCTCTGATCTCGTGGTAGATCCACTCTTGTACTACCCATATCATCAATACTAATCAAGAAGGAGTAGGATTTTACCTCCATCAAGAGGGCCCGAACCTGGGTAAAAACATCGTGTCCCTTGTCTCCTGTTACCATCCGCCTAGACACACAGTTCCGGACCCCCTACCCAAGATCCGCCGGTTTTGACACCGGCATTGGTGCTTTCATTGAGAGTTCCTCTGTGTCGTCATCTTTAGGCCCGATGGCTCCTTCGATCATCAACAACGACGTGGTCCAGGGTGAGACTTTTCTCCCCGGACAGATCTTCGTATTCGGCGGCTTTGAACTGCGGGCCAATTCACTTGGCCATCTGGAGCAGATCGAAGCTTCGCCCGCCATCGGTCAGGTTTGGGAGTTTGAACTGCACGGTGACATCGCGGAGACTTGATCTTGACGGATTAGAGCCACAACCAAGCGCGCCCGCCTTGTCTCGATGGGCGCGATCTGGCTCTGCCCGAGCAGTGCCCTCGAGGCGCACCAGCGTCCGCTCCGACCCTTAGCTCGAAGCCGACTCCGCTGATCGAGGGCGAGTGGCTGGACACCGCCTCGGGGCTACGATCTCTGGCGATTGGGCGAACACCATCCTGTCGCTGCGAATCCCGTGACTCCAAGGTGCCGGACTCCTCTCCGGACTCCGAACCTCCCGTGCCCCGGCCAATTGAATCCGATTGGGCGCCGGTCATGGAGTTCACTATCGCGGACATCTTTCAGCACTCTCCCTTTGGCGACATCCTGAATTCACTAAAGTCTCTCTCTTTATCGGGAGAGCCCTGGCCGGACTACGGCCAGGAAGGTTGGGATGCGGACGACGAAGAAATTCAACGCCCACCCACCACCTACTTTGTAGCCACTGTCGATGATTTAACCGACATGCTCGACCTCGACTCCGAAGACATCGACGGTATGGACGATGATGCCGGAGACGACCAAGATCCGGCGCCTACAGGGCATTGGAAGGCCACCTCGTCATACGACATATACATGGTGGACATCCCAAAAGATGGGAATGGCGATGGAACAGTGGAGGATGACCCCTCCAAAAAACATCCCAAGCGCCGGCGTCAGCGGCGCCGCTCTAATTCCCGCCACAGTAAAAACGGTGATAACGGCACGGGAGATAATAACACCCCGGACAGTGCCGAAGACAACCTCCTCCAGCAGGATTCAGCACAGGAGGAGCGAGAACCCATCCCTCATGATAGAGCGGCAGACAGGGAGGTGGAGGACGATAATTATATGCCTCCCTCCGAAGATGAGGCAAGCCTCGGCGACAGCAATTTGTCGTGCACGAGGATCCCGCCGAACAGGAGCGTTTCCAACGCAGGCTTATGGCCACGGCAAGCAGCCTCAAGAAAAAGCAGCAGCAGCTTAGAGCTGACCAAGACTTGCTAGCTGACAGATGGACTGAAGTCCTTGCAGCCGAAGAGTACGGACTCAAACGCCCCTCCAAGAGATACCCAAAACACAGGCTGCTACCCCAATTAGAGGAGGAAGCACCCAAACTTACATCACCAGCACATGATGCAGCCAACCGGCCACCCCGTGGTCGCGACAGAGATGCCTCTAGACCCTCCATTCAAGCCGCACCCCGGCGTCGCTCGAAAAGTACCAAGGCACGGGGAAACGCGCCAGACCTGCGAGACATATTGGAGGACAAGGCAAGGCAAAAAAGATCGATCTACGGATCGCGTGGGCGCCCCATGACATGCGACGATAACCGTCACGCTGGATACAACAATTCCGGCCGGGCCGAACACAGTAGACAAAGCTCATTTGAGCTGCGTCGTGATATAGCACAATACAGAGGCGCCGCACACCCACTATGCTTCACAGACGAAGTGATGGATCATCAAATCCCCGAGGGTTTCTAACCCGTAAACATCGAATCATACGATGGCACAACAGATCCTGCAGTTTGGATCGAGGACTACCTACTCCATATCCACATGGCCCGCGGTGATGATCTACACGCCATCAAATACCTCCCACTCAAGCTTAAAGGACCAGCTCGGCATTGGCTTAACAGCCTGCCAGCAGAATCAATTGGTTGTTGGGAGGACCTGGAAGCCGCATTCCTTGATAACTTCCAGGGCACATATGTGCGACCACCAGACGCCGATGACCTCAGCCACATAATTCAGCAGCCAGAAGAATCGGCCAGACAATTCTCGACACGGTTCCTAACCAAGAAAAATCAAATTGTTGACTGTCCGGATGCAGAGGCCCTTGCAGCCTTCAAACATAACATCCGCGATGAGTGGCTTGCCCGGCACCTAGGACAGAAAAAGCTGAAATCCATGGCAGCCCTCACAACACTCATGACCTGCTTTTGCGCGGGAGAGGACAGCTGGCTAGCTCGTAGAAACAACTTGACCAAAAAACTTGGTAGTTTGGATACCAAGGACAGTAATGGTAGGTCGCGTCGCAACAAGCACAAGCGCCGCATTAATGGCCATAATGCTGAAGATACAGCAGTCAATGCCGGATTCAGAGGCTCTATACCCGGTCAGCGGAAAAAGCCGTTCAAAAGAAATACTCAGGGCCCGTCCAATCTGGACCGAATACTCGATCGCTCGTGCCAAATACATGGCACCCCCGAAAAACTAGCCAACCACACCAACAGGGATTGTTGGGTCTTTAAACAGGCAGGCAAGTTAAATGCCGAACTCAATGACAAGGGGATGCATAGCGATGACGAGGAGGAGCCCCGGCCGCCGAACAATCGAGGAAAGAAGGGCTTCCCCCCACAAGTGCGGATGGTGAACATGATATACGCCACCCACATACCCAAATGGGAGCGGAAGCGTGCACTAAGGGACGTATATGCGATGGAGCCAGTCGCCCCAAAGTTCAACCCATGGTCCTCCTGCCCGATCACCTTTGATCGAAGGGACCACCCCACTAGCATCCGCCACGGCGGATTCGCCGCATTGGTTCTTGACCCAATCATCGACGGATTCCACCTCACTAGAGTCCTGATGGAGGCGGTAGCAGCCTGAACCTGCTCTATCGGGATACAAGGCGCAAAAATGGGCATAGACCCCCCAAGGATTAAACCCACAAAGACGACCTTTAAAGGCGTCATACCAGGTGTAGAGGCCAATTGTACAGGCTCAGTTACACTCGAAGTGGTCTTCAGATCCCCGGATAACTTCCAAAGCGAAGAGTTAATCTTGACATAGTCCCATTCATGGCGGCTATCACGCCTTTGCTTGGACGAACCGCATTTGCAAAGTTCAATGCGGTGCCGCACTACGCGTACCTCAAGCTCAATATGCCAGGCCCTCGAGGAGTAATCACGGTCAATGGAAACACCGAACGCTCTCTTCGAACAGAGGAGCACACGGCGGCCCTCGCGGCGGAGGTGCAAAGCAGCCTCTCACAGCAATTCTCGATTCCGGCTATTAAACGTCCGGACACCGTCAAGCGCGCCCGGAGTAACCTACAATAAGACCGCCTGGCACGATCCGAGCATGCATAGCAATCCGGCCCCAACCCCAGCCCTCGTGAAATTGCGAAGCCAGTACTACGCATACATAACTACGCTCTGGAGATACCATGGGCATAAGGGGAGGGGCACGACCACGGCACGCCCAGAATGCGACTCAACCGCACCAGGGGCTCCCGATTGTGTCATTATTTTTCTTTCTTATTTTCTCTTACTTTCAGGACTCCGTTTTCCAAAAGCCCTGTCCGGCACTAGAATTGCCGAACTCATGATGCAACAGCCAGGGAAGTAGAAAGCTACGTCGAGCATCCAGGTGGTCTCTACTACGAGCATTATACCTGTTTTACATAACATCCCTTGCTTATCGCACTATTTGTATTGTTCTGCTTCCATTGCAGTACATTTTTGAATAAACAATACATAGCTTTTGCCTATTATTGCACTCCTTTCTTTATCTATATATATGTTCATTCATGACATGTTGCACCAGACACTTTGGTGCGGCCAATACACCGAGGGCTTAAGTACCCCAAAAATATGGTGTGATAAGTCCGAACACTTTCACAAGTGCGGCACCCGAACTTATAGCATTATATGCATCGGCTTCGAATCATGTCTTGGGTCAATAGTTGGGTTTGCCCGGCTCCCATGTTTTGGTACCTTACGTTCCATTATATCGGCTAAGGTAGCGCTGGGAGAACCACTGCGATTGTGCCCGGTTGAGCTGGGTTGAGCACCTCGATGAGAAAGCTAAAACTGACCGTCATGATAGGGCGAGAGCGATCGCTGTTCGAGGGTTTTTTCGGTCCCTAAAGACTTATGCCGCTTAGAGCGAGGATTCGGCATTGTCCGCCAAGGCGTGGATAGCGCCCGAACTCGGTCTTCGAATACTAGGGGCTTCACGAAATTTAAAATTATAGAATTATATGGCTAAGTGAGAGTGTTCAAGCACTATAGTCCGGTTGCCTTGTTCGTTCGTTGAGCGCCTCCTCGAAGGACCCAAGGATGGAAACAAGAGCGCTCAAGTTTATCCCAACACCCCAAAGACTCATGGCATGGGGGCTGAAGCCGACGACTTCGCCATCTCTCAAATTTAATACACGGCCGCATGTAAGGTAATATTTTAAATTCAAAAGTGTTGCTTAGCGATATGAACAAGTTTTCAGCGTCTGAGGATAAGAAATGCGAGTCTACTTAAAATTATATCTTTGGAGCATTCATCCGCTATAAGGCGACACCCTTCAGACACCCTCATAATACATTTCAGGCTTGCGATGCTCCTTCTTCGGTGGTGGTCCGTCCGTCACAAGCTTCTCGGCGTCCATCTTGCCCAGTGCACCTTAGCAAGGGCAAGGGCCCTCTGGCACCTTCGATGCAGACGGAGCGCTTGATGACTTCAATCCATGGACAGCCGTCCACCAGCCGCCGCACTAGCCCGAAGTAGCTCCTAGGCATGGCTTCCTTAGGCCACACCAATTATGAGGCCCTTCATGGCCTGTTCGGCGACCTTGTGGAGCTCGACCAGCTGCTTCAGCTGGTCGATCAGGGGCACCGGATGTCCGGCCTCAGCATACTGAGACCAGAACACCTTTTCCGTCGAGCTCCCCTCCTCGGCGCGGTAGAACTCGGCAGCATCAGACACACTACGGGGCATATCTGCGAATGCTCCTGGAGAGCTCCGGATTCGGGTAAGTAATAGATAATTCACTTTCACATGCTTGCTTTGCATAAACAATGCCTTACCCGCCGCTATATTCTTTAACGATTCAATTTCCTGGAGGGCTTTTTAGGCTTCGGCCTTAGCGGCTTTGACACTCTCAAGAGCCGAGGCGAGCTCAAACTCTCGAGTCTTCAAGTCACGCTCCAAACTCTCGTGTTTTTACACGAGAGCCTGGAGCTCTTGCCGCACCTCCGCCACCCGCGCCTCCTGCTTCTCTCGCTCGGTGCGCTCCGCGGCTGCTTTGCTTTCGGCCATGGACACCGCTTCCTTCAGGGTCGCCACCTTGTTCGTGGCCCCTACAATACCCACGTTAGTCCTGTCATTTTTGCAACCAAATCCTTTCTATAAGGTATTACTTTAAGAAGGTATTACTTACCTTCCTTGTCCTCGAGCTGCTTCTTGGCAAGGCCGAGCTCGTTCTCGGACCGCTCGAGGCTCGCTTCAATGCATTGACCTCCATGATCGGTCTGGCAGAGGTCGGCAGCAGCCCTGAATTCCCATATTGACATACTTATGTTAGACTCCTGCGTATATCTTTTAGATCCTCGATTCGGTTTTCTTTCCGAACACCGAACTAAGCATCGGGGCTCTGTCTATGCGGTAATATTTTTACATATTCTAAACTTACCTCAAAGCCCGTTAGAAGGCTGGTACAGCTTGATCAGCCCGCTCTTGGCGGACTGAACTTTCGGATCACCACACTCATAACAGTGCGGTGCTTCTCGTTGATGGGGCGCCGTTAAGCGCCTCCAGCAAGCTATCCGTGCCTCCGGATGGGCGGAGGTCACAGGCGTCGCGGTCTTGCCCTTCTTCTTAAGGGCCCTTGCCGGACTTCTAAACACTGAAGGTTCCGGTACGGAGTCCGGCACAGGGCCGGACTTAGAGCCCTCTGGGGTTTCGCCCCCTTTGCACCCGGAGTCCGGGAGGTCGCCTTGCGGCGCCTCCAGGACCACCTCCTCCTGGTGGGGCCCCTTTTGTGACTCCACCGCGGTGTCGTCTGCGTCACGAGGAGAGGAGGTGGTCAGAAGTGAAGTGCTATTCACATCCGACGAATCTAGGGAGCCTCTCGACGAAGCGGCGAGCTCGTCCTTGGGCGGGCTACATGGTTATATCGGCGTTAGAAGACACTATGCGACAAATAAAAAGTCATGAGCTATTCCGGAGTCTGGACACTTACGTCTCGCCAGGGGCTTGGCCCTTGGTGGCCACTCCTCCTCGTCGTTGTCGGCGTTGGTGGAGAAGTCTGGAGGAAGGGTCCTTCTTTTCTTGGACCCTGCGGCCTCCCCAGTCGGGGCAACCTTCCTTTTCTTCTCTCCCCCCGCTGGGGGAGAGGCTTCTTTTTCCTCCTCCTCGTCCTCAGGGGAGGATTCCGCCTCAGATTCGTTGGACGATGAGTTCGACAGCACCTGGCACCGGGAGCTCCTTCGAGTTCCCGTGGCCTTCTTCTTGGCCTTCTTCTCCGGCACCACGTGAGGTGCCGGAGCCAGCAGCCCCGTCAATCGGGCGTCCGCTGGGTCTTCTGGCAAGGGGGCCGAACATTCAATCTGTCCGGACGTCTTCAGCCAGTCCTGTCAAAGGTTAGGGAGTTCTAGATCCCGCATAGAGTCAAACTATGAAAAAAGAGTCCCATAAAGGGTAAAATAACTTACCTCGCTGGATTGACGCTGCGAGCTGAATCCGCGATCTTCGGTAGCGGATGCGGGAGCTTCGGTGCCCTTGAACAGCACCTTCCAGGCATCTTCGTACGTAGTGTCGAAGAGCCGGCTCAAGGTTCGGTGTTGTGCCAGATCAAACTCCCACATATTGAAGGCCCATTGCTGGCATGGGAGAATCTGGCAGATGAGCATCACCTGGATTACGTTGACAAGCTTGAGATTCTTGTCCACCAGGTTTCGGATCCAGGTTTGGAGTCCGGACAGCTCTTCCGAATCACCCCACGTCAGGCCCGTTTCTTTCCATGATGTGAGCCGTGTGGGGAAGCTAGATCGGAATTCGGGGGCCGCCGCCCATTGAGAGTCGCGTGGCTCGGTGATGTAGAACCACCCCGATTGCCACCCCTTCACGGTCTCCACAAAGGAGCCCTCGAGCCATAGGACTTTGGCCATCTTGCCAACCATGGCACCTCCGCACTCCGCTTGGCGGCCGCCCACTACCTTCGGCTTGACATTGAAGGTCTTCAGCCATAAGCCGAAGTGGGGATGGATGCAGAGAAAGGCCTCGCACACGATGATAAACGTCGAGATGTTGAGGATGAAGTTCGAGGCCAGATCATGGATATCCAGGCCGTAGTAGAACATGAGCCCCCGGACAAATGGGTGAAGTGGAAAACCTAGTCACCGGAGGAAGTGGGTGAGGAACACCACCCTCTCATGGGGCCTGGGGTGGGAATGAGCTGCCCCTCATCGGGAGCCGGTCTTGTGATGTCCTTTGGACAAGTATCCGCCTTCCGCCGCTTTTGACTTGTCCCTCCGTGACGGAGGAGACCATCCACTTGCCTCCCGCTCCGGACATGGTTGGAGAAGGTTGAGGAGGGATGTCGGACTTGGGCGCTGGAGCTCCGGTCTTGTGAAATGGATGAGCAAAGGAGGAAGAAGGCGTGGGTTAAAGGTGGATCCTTATCCCTTATATGGGCGGACGACTATCGTCCCCGCCAGACTGTAAAACTTGCTTATCTCCCAAGTGCCATAATCAATGGTGCGGTTGGGTTACCCACGTCCGTATTGATGGGAATCCCGGAATAAGGGGCACGATCTCCTCTTTGATAAGGCGTGCCAAGGAAACCACCTCGCTAAGCGCGCCGAGGTGGAGCAGTAAAACGATTCAGTATAAAGGCCTGGCCGTGGTGTGATGTCATGCCGCGGAATCGTCGACAGATCTGTGCAAAGGTTATTCTCTCTCACGGTGGTATGTGGAACTTCGTTTTGCGAGCGGACACTATCCTTGTGTTCAAAATCTTCTATGAAGTATTCGGAGGAGGAACCCGCCTTGCAATGCCGAAGACAATAGGTGACCGGATTCGTCGTCATTGAAGCCTGGTTCAGAGCTCTTGAGGAGTCCTGGATTAGGGGTGTCCGGATAGCGAACTATCACCATTGGCGGACTCACGGACTATGAAGATACAAGATTGAATACTTCGTCCCGTGTCCGGATGCGACTTTCCTTGGCATGGAAGGCAAGCTTGGATATACGGATATGTAGATCTCCGACCATTATAACCAACTCTGTGTAACCCTAACCCTATCCGGTGTCCATATAAACCAGAGGGTTTTAGTCCGTAGGACGAAGAACAATCATACCATTGGCTAGCTTCTAGGGTTTAGCCTCTCTGATCTCTTGGTAGATCCACTCTTGTACTACCCATATCATCAATATTAAGCAAGCAGGAGTAGGGTTTTATCTCCATCGAGAGGGCCCGAACCAGGGTAAAAACATCGTGTCCCTTGTCTCCTATTACCATCCGCCTAGACGCAAAGTTCGGGACCCCCTACCCGAGATCCGCCGGTTTTGACACCGACAGTGCAGTGCGGCGCGCTTGGCTGTGGCTCGAACCCGTCGAAGAACAAGTCTCCGCGGACGTCAGCCGTGTAGTTCAAACTTCCAAATCTGACCTGATGGCCAGGGGTGTAGCTTTCGATCTGCTCCAGATGGCCAAGCTAATTGGCCCATAGTGCAAAGCCGCCGAATACGAAGATCTGTCCAGGGAGAAAAGTCTCACCCTGGACCGCGTCGTTGTTGATGATCGGAGGAGCCATCGGGCCTAAAGATGACGACACAGAGGAACTCTCAATGAAAGCACCAATGTCGGTGTCAAAACCGGCGGATCTCGGGTAGGGGGTCCCGAACTGTGCGTCTAGGCGGATGGTAACAGGAGTCTTCAATCTTGTATCTTCATAGTCCAGGAGTCCGGCCAAAGGCTATAGTCCGGCCATCCAGATACCCCCTAATCCAGGACTCCCTCAAGCTTGGAGTTCAAGTTGAACTCCATGGGAGGTGGAGACTCCCGTCCTCTCTTTAGAGATGGAGGGGCATAACTCCCCGACAGCTTCGGTGCTTGGCGTGGCGCCAGGAGCTCCGGGGAAGATGAGCTCTGCAATGAGATCGAGCTGGAGTGGGGGGCTGGACTCTGCATCCACGTCCGCCGGCCGCTTGGCGGAGGAGGCCTTGGTCTAGGCAAGACAAGGAGATTGGCGGAATGCCACCTCAGCCTTGGTGACTTTGGTGGCGGTCTTCTTCACCCTCTTGGCGGCTGGCGTTGGGTTGGAGGCCGCCGCCCCTCAGGTAGCAACGGGCATGGGGTTGCGCTGGTCTGGGTCCCAGTCAGGACCTTGCGGCCCAGACGCGAGCCACTCCTCAAGCCCTGCCGCCTCTCCGACATCCTCCTCCTCCTGAAGCTCCATTGCTGCCATGGCTAAGCCCTCTAGCCCGGCAACATTATCCCAGGCGAGCTCTTCCCCGGTAGCTCCTTCCGTGGTTTGCGCCTCGCTGCCGCCGTGGGAAGAACTCCCGTCCTCAGCCTTCCCCTTGCACTTCCCGGCCATTGTGGCCATCTCCATCTCCGCAAGGCAGGCGGCCTTGTCCTCCTCGACCCTCTTCAAAATATACGCCACCTCCACAAAGGAGGTGCGTTTATACATTCTAGTTTCGTTCCTGGTGGCCCTCTCCACCAGGGTGTTCGACCACTTGATCTCTTCATCCAAAGAGGGTAGCTGCCAGGTGCTTGCTACCCCTTCGGCATTACAGTCTGGCATCCATTTCAGTATCTGGTCTCGGGCAGAATTGATGTTCATGGGGATGAAGGTTGCCGGGAGCTTGAACAACTCGAAGCAACCAAACAATTGGTCGCACAACCAGCCATGGCCATAAACTGATAGGTTATTGGCCAAACCTGGGAGTAGCCTCATCCTATCCGCAGCGTCACCATACAGCAATGCGGGTCTGTCCCTTTCCTGCAACGGCGAGATGCGGCAGAGGAGAAAATCTGCCCCCACATGTTCGATGGTTAACCAGGCAATCTTCAAACAGGTAATCCTATTTATTGCCGGGCGCAGCCTATCCTCAGTGACGCATTTGGTGCTCCAATCCTTGCCACGCTGAACACATTCCTTCCATGCATCACAAAATTCGGGAGCCTCCTCATCTAGAATCCAGCACCAATCTCCCCTCCATTCGTCCCACTTCTCGCGCTGCCTCCCAGGGATGTAATCCCAGATCTTCCTCACCACCCGCGGCATCCAGCTTATGCTTCCAGAGCAGTGAACTTTGCTCTCCACCCTCGGCATAAAGTAATGCCAGAACAGATCCACATTGGGCCTGACTCCGACGAAATTCTCGCACAAATGCGCAAAAATGGCCATGGTCGCCATTGCATTTGGCGTGAAGTCGAGGAGGTGGAATCCATAGATATTCATGATTGCCTCAAAGAACTCAGAGAAGGGGGGACAGAGACTGCAGATGAAGTGAGCACAGAAGAATCGATATGAATTTGGCAAATCTTCCTTCCCCGCCGCATAAACTACGGGTGCTCCATGCCCTTTTTTGATGGGCCTCCCCCACAGATACCCATACCTCGCTTGAAGGACTAGACCGCTCAAGGTTGAAGGGATGAAGACGACGTCTTCCTGCCATTTCTTGTTCAGCTCCGCTGCTTTCTTGCTCTCTTTCATGGCAACTTCCTTCGCCGCGGTCGTCGACATTCCCCTCTCTGCGGGTTTCTTCCCCATCTCTGCGGTAGCATTGCGAAAGGAGGAAGGGATTCGGTGGAAAGGGCGGCGGCGGGCGAGAGAGAGTGGAAGGGGGGAACCGTCGAGTGGCTTGCAGAAGAAGATGATGAGGGAGCGGGGCGAGCAACAGGTGAACCGTGCCCCTCCGTTTCCGTCTTTTTAAGGGGGAGGTGCGGAACAGAGGCATGGCGCTTCAGAAAGTTACCGTTTTTACACCAACCACAACGGTCCCACGACCCCACGATGCGCAGTAATTGCGTGAAGTGGACGTTGGATTGACTAGTCACCTTGGCAAACCGGCATGCGCGGCCCGCTCCTGCCACGTGTCTGTGCACTTTTTGGGGGCCTAACTCAACGTGCCATGCGACACGTATGGCTCAGGCCTGGGGGCTTATGTCGGGGAAAATATACAGGGGTATGCATCTTTTCCCCTGACTCGTGCACGAACAAGATCGAAGCACCAACCCAAGTCAGAATACAAGAAACCAGGATCTCCAAAGGGCCAACATACAGATCAGAGGGATCATGATCAAGCCAGAGAAGCAATATACCATCCAGAGAAGGGCCTCCTTTGCCGGGAAGGCGAGCTCGGCGAGGGGCGAGGCCACCCTCGGAAGATGGCGTCCAAGACGTCCCGGCAGGGCCTCCCGGGACACGCGGAGGAAAAACTATCCCACCAACTACTCCGCCACGACCGACGATGTTAATCACTGCAGTGTCAAGCCGCAAAGTGACTAAGTGGAAGCCATTCACCACATGGAAGCCTCTCCTTACAGGAAATACCTGCAGATGACACCCGTCCTGCAACGTGTCAAGCGAGCAGGCGTGGAGCTGGCCAGACAGCCTGGCAAGCCTTGCCGAGCAACCAACGATGTGACGTTGAGTGGTGCATTTAATGCGCCCTGTCAGCCCGCAGAGTTAGGTATGATAGCACTGTTTGCTATCATATCAGTGCATAATGACTACTTTGCCATTGTGCTAACCCCTTGATCTATAAAAGGAGGCCCATGGCAACTGTAGACATGGTTATAAGGTTGGATAACTCACACCCCCATATGCGCGTAGCCACTATCGCCCCGAGGCAACCCTTGTCGGGCAAGTGTACTACGCTCAACCACCTCATTTCCACCATCAATCCACCAAAGCAGGAGTAGGGTTTTTACGCCTCACGGCGGCCCGAACTTGGGTAAAAAATGTTTGCATGATCTCTACTGTGCCGCCACATGCTCGTCTGCTCTTTGTGCAATGCGATGTCCCCCTTCCGAACCAGCCACTGGCCTCCTGGTCCCATAGGTGGTCGTGGTTTCCCGCAACAATATTCAGAAGCATGATGTCCAAACTAAGCAGATGGCATTGCGACAGAGAAGAATGACAGTACTTGAATTTGAAAACATGTTATCCTGAATGGAATAGGTACTGAAAAACAGGAAGGCATGACATAATTACATGCATGATCAACGGGCTAAGCACATGGCATTGCAACAGAGTAGATGCACTCTAGAACATTATATGCATGATGTACACATCTCACGGGCCAAGTTAGAGCAAGGACCTTGTGCGGTGAATAGGATTCATCATCTTTCTGCAAGTCTTCTGAAGAACTGCCTTTACATGTTCCATCATATTGGGTATCATTCACATCAAGTTTGTTGGCCGTTACATTGCTCCGTGAGGTTCTTGTGGATATATCAGTGTGTGCAATTATATCTAACATGCATGGAAGACAACTAGTGGTTAGATTTATGTAATGAGTGCCTGCAGGAGACGACACAAATAGTAGGACTGGGCTTAACTAGCAGCGACAGGTCTGAAAAACCAGAGGGAGAACACAGATGAAAGCTACAGAATGTGTATTATTTGAACTCTTGATTAACTAGATGGCACAAAAAGTATTAAAGAACAACATAGGTAATACTATAACTGGGACAATCAACAGCCTGTGGGATAGCATTGGTTGATGTATGATAACTATGGAACAACGTTACCTAAAGAACAAGTCTCTTATCTAAACTATGGAATAGCGTTAACTCCTGAACAAGACTCTTAAGAGATCAGCATGAATATACAGTGAAATGTGATAATCTATTTTCCATGCTTATATGAATAACAAAACCATAAATGTAGCACACAAGTAAGATGAGGGTACAACCTATCTGGCCGCTGATACGTCTCCAACGTATCTATAATTTTTTATTGCTCCATGCTATATTATCTACTGTTTTGGACCATATTGGGCTTTGTTTTACACTTTTATATTACTTTTGGGACTAACCTATTAACCGGAGGCCCAGCCCAGGTTTGCTGTTTTTTGCCTATTTCAGTGTTTCAAAGAAACGGAATATCAAATGGAGTCCAAATGGAATGAAACCTTTGGGAACGTGATTTTCTCACCGAACATGATCCAGGAGACTTGAAACCTACGTCAGGCAACCAACAGGGAAGGCACGAGGTAGGGGGCGCGCCCTCCCCCTAGGCGCGCCCTCCACCCTCGTGGGCCCCCTGTTGCTCCACCGACGTACTTCTTCCTCCTATATATACCTACGTACCCCCGAACGATCAGATACGGAGCCAAAAACCTAATTCCACCGCCACACCTTTCTGTATCCACGACATCCCATCTTGGGGCCTGTTCCGGAGCACCGCCAGAAGGGGAATCCACCAAGGAGGGCTTCGACATCATCATAGCCTCTCCGATGAAGTGTGAGTAGTTTACCTCAGACCTTCGGGTCCATAGTTAGTAGCTAGATGGATTCTTCTCTCTTTTTGGATCTCAATACAGTGTTCTCCCCCTCTCTCGTGGAGATCTATTCGATGTAATCTTCTTTTTCCGGTGTGTTTGTTGAGATCGAGGAATTGTGGTTTATGATCAAGATTATCAATGAGCAATATTTGAATCTTCTCTGGATTCTTTTATGTATGATTGGTTATCTTTGCAAGTCTCTTTGAATTATCCGTTTGGTTTGGCCAACTAGATTGGTAGTTCTTGCAATGGGAGAAGTGCTTAGCTTTGGGTTCAATCTTGTGGTGTCCTTTCTCAGTGACAGAAGGGGCAGCAAGGCACGTATTGTATTGTTGCCATCGAGGATAACAAGATGGGGTTTTTATCATATTGCATGAATTTATCCCTCTACATCATGTCTTCTTGCTTAAGGCATTACTCTTTTTTCATTAACTTAATACTCTAGATGCATGCTGGATAGTGGTCGATGAGTGGAGTACTAGTAGTAGATGCAGGCAGGAGTCGGTCTACTTGTCTCGGACGTGATGCCTATATACATGATCATACCTACATACTCTCATAACTATGCTCAATTCTGTCAATTGCTCAACAGTAATTTGTTCACCCACCGTAAAATACTTATGCACTTGAGAGAAGCCACTAGGGAAATCTATGGCCCTCGGGTCTATTCTCTATCATATCAATCTTCCATCACTTTATTATTGCTTTGCTTTTTTACTTTGGTTTTTATTTTACTTTGCATCTTTATACCAAAAATACCAAAAATATTATCTATCATCTCTATCAGATCTCACTCTCGTAAGTGACCGTGAAGGGATTGACAACCCCTAATCGCGTTGGTTGCCTTGAGCTATTTGTTTTGTGTAGGTACGTGGGACTTGCGCGTGGCCTCCTACTGGATTGATACCTTGGTTCTCAAAAACTGATGGGAAATACTTACGCTACTCTGCTGCATTATCCTCTCCTCTTCGGGGAAATCCAACGCAAGCTCAAGAGGTAGCAAGAAGAATTTCTGGCGCCGTTGCCGGGGAGTCTACGCAAAAGTCAACATACCAAGTACCCATCACAATCCCTTATCTCTCGCATTACATTATTTGTGATTTGCCTCTCGTTATCCTCTCCCCCACTTCACCCTTGCCATTTTATTCGCCCTCTCTTTTCCGTTTGCCTTTCTTTGCGCTTGCTTTTTGTTTGCTCGTGTGTTGGTTTGCTTGCTTGTCACGATGGCTCAAGATAATACCAAATTGTGTGACTTTACCAATACCAACAATAATGATTTCCTTAGCACCCCGATTGCTCCTCTTGCCAATACTGAATCTTGTGAAATCAATACTGCTTTATTGAATCTTGCTATGAAAGATCAATTCGCCGGCGTTCCTAGTGAAGATGCCGCTACTCATCTAAATAGCTTCGTTGATTTATGTGATATGCAAAAGAAGATGGATGTTGACAATAATGTTGTTAAATTGAAGCTATTTCCTTTTTCGCTTAGAGATCGTGCTAAAGCTTGGTTTTCTTCTTTGCCTAAAAATAGTATTGATTCTTGGAACAAGTGCAAAGATGCTTTTATCTCTAAGTATTTTCCTCTCGCTAAGATCATCTCTCTTAGAAACGATATTATGAACTTTAAGCAACTTGATCATGAACATGTCGCACAAGCTTGGGAGAGGATGAAATTAATGATACATAATTGACCTACTCATGGTTTGGATTTGTGGATGATTATACAAAAAATTTATGCCGGATTGAATTTTGCTTCTAGAAGCCTTTTAGATTCGGCCGCGGGAGGCACTTTTATGGAAATCACTTTAGGATATGCTACTAAACTCCTAGATAATATTATGGTTAATTATTCTCAATGGCACACTGAAAGATCTACTAATAAAAAAGTGCATGCGATAGAAGAGATAAATGTTTTGAGTGGAAAGATGGATGAACTTATGAAATTATTTGCTACTAAGAGTGTTTCTTCTGATCCTAATGATATGCCTTTGTCTACTTTGATTGAAAATAATAATGAATCTATGGATGTGAATTTTGTTGGTAGGAATAATTTTGGTAACAACGCGTATAGAGGGAACTTTAATCCTAGGCCTTATCCTAGTAATCCTTCTAATAATTATGGAAATTCCTACAACAACTCTTATGGAAATTTTAATAAGATGCCCTCTGAATTTGAGACTAGTGTTAAAGAGTTTATGAATTCGCAAAAGAATTTTAATGCTTTGCTTGAGGAAAAATTGCTTAAAGTTGATGAATTGGCTAGGAACGTTGATAGAATTTCTCTTGATGTTGATTCTTTAAAGCTTAGATCTATCCCTCCTAAGCATGATATCAATGAGTCTCTCAAAGCCATGAGAATTTCCATTGATGAGTGCATGGAAAGAACTGCTAGGATGCATGCTATGAAAGATGCCTTCATTAAGGCGTGTTCTTCTAATTTCCATGAAAATAAAGATGAAGATCTAAAAGTTATTGATGTATCTCCTATCAAATCTTTGTTTTGCAATATGAATCTTGATAATGATGGGAATTATTATGATCCACCTTTACCTAGAAGGCGTTCTAAAAATTCGGAGTTTTTAGATCTTGATGCTAAAATTGATAAAAGTGGGATTGAAGAAAGTAAAACCCTATATGTTGCTAAACCCACTATTTTGGATTTCAAGGAATTTAATTATGAAAGTTGCTCTTTAATTGATTGTATTTCCTTGTTGCAATCCGTGCTAAATTCTCCTCATGCTTATAGTCAAAATAAAGCGTTTACCAAACATATCGTTGATGCCTTGATGCAATCTTATGAGGAAAAACTTGAGTTGGAAGTTTCTATCCCTAGAAAACTTTCTGATGAGTGGGAACCAACTATTAAAATTAAGATTAAGGATCATGAATTTTATGCTTTATGTGATTTGGGTGCTAGTGTTTCCACTATTCCCAAAACTTTGTGTGATTTGCTAGATTTCCGTGATTTTGATGATTGCTCTCTAAACTTGCACCTTGCGGATTCCACTATTAATAAACCTATGGGAAGAATTAATGATGTTCTTATTGTTGCAAATAGGAATTATGTGCCCGTAGATTGTATCGTTCTTGATATAGATTGCAATCTTTCATGTCCTATTATTCTTGGTAGACCTTTCCTTAGAACGATTGGTGCAATCATTGATATGAAGGAAGGGAATATTAGATTCCAGTTTCTGTTAAGGAAAGGCATGGAACACTTCCCTAGAAAGAAAATAAAACTACCATATGAATCTATTATGAGAGCCACTTATGGATTGCCTACCAAAGATGGCAATACCTAGATCTGTCCTTGCTTTTATGCCTAGCTAGGGGCGTTAAATGATAGCGCTTGTTGGGAGGCAACCCAATTTCATTTTTAGTTTTTTGTTTTTGTTTCTTTTTAGGAATAAATAATCCATCTACCTTATGTTTAGATGTGGTTTTTTGTTTTAATTAGTGTTTGTGCCATGTTAAACCTATAGGATCTTCTTGGATGATAGTTATTTGATCTTGCTGTAATTTCCAGAAACTTTCGGTTCACGAAAACAATTGTTAAAAATTAGAAGAACGTGATAAAATAGTGATTCCAATTGCTGCTGATCAATAAACAAATTGCCTAGGTCGACTATTTTGTCTGAATTTTTGGAATTCTAGAAGTCTGCGTTAGTTACAGATTACTACAGACTGTTCTGTTTTTGACAGATTCTGTTTTTCGTGTGTTGTTTGCTTATTTTGATGAATCTATGGCTAGTAAAATAGTTTATAATCCATAGAGAAGTTGGAATACAGTAGGTTTAACACCAATATAAATAAATAATGAGTTCATTACAGTATCTTGAAGTGGTCTTTTGTTTTCTTTCGCTAACGGAGCTCACGAGATTTCTATTGAGTTTTGTGTTGTGAAGTTTTCAAGTTTTGGGTGAATTTTTTTGATGGACTATGGAACAAGGAGTGGCAAGAGCCTAAGCTTGGGGATGCCCATGGAACCCCAAAGATAATATAAGGACACCGAAAAGTCAAAGCTTGGGGATGCCCCCGGAAGGCATCCCCTCTTTCTTCCACTTCCATCGGTAACTTTACTTGGAGCTATATTTTTATTCACCACATAATATGTGTTTTGCTTGGAGCTTCTTGTATTATTTGCGTCTTTGCTTTTTAGTTTACCACATTCATCCTTGCTGTACACACCTTTTGAGAGAGCCATACATGATTTGGAATTTGTTAGAATACTCTATGTGGTTCACTTATATCTTTTGAGCTATATAGTTTTGCTCTAGTGCTTCACTTATATCTTTTAGAGCATGGTGGTGGATTTTTTTGAAAGAAACTATTGATCTCTCATGCTTGACTTAGATTATTTTGAGAGTCTTAAATAGCATGGTAATTTTCTTAAACAATCCTAATATGCTTGGTATTCAAGATTTGTAAAACTTTCTTTTGAGTGCGTTGAATACTAAGAAAAGTTTGATGCTTGATAATTGTTTTGAGATATGGAGGTAGTAATATTAGAGTCATCCTAGTTGAGTAGTTGTGAATTTGAGAAATACTTGTGTTAAAGTTTGTGATTCCCGTAGCATGCACGTATGGTGAACCGTTATGTGATGAAGTCGGAGCATGATTTATTTATTGATTGTCTTCCTTATGAGTGGCGGTCGGGGACGAGCGATGGTCTTTTCCTACCAATCTATCCCCCTAGGAGCATGCACGTAATACTTTGCTTTGATAACTTGTAGATTTTTGCAATAAGTATATGAGTACTTTATGCCTAATGTTGAGTCCATGGATTATACGCACTTTTCTCACCCTTCCACCATTGCTAGCCTTTCTAATACCGCGCACTTTTCGCCGGTATCATACAGCCACCATATACCTTCCTCAAAACAGCCACCATACCTACCTATTATGGCATTTCCATAGCCATTCTGAGATATATTACCATGCAACTTTCCACCGTTCCGTTTATTATGACACGCTCCATCATTATCATATTGCTTAGCATGATCATGTAGTTGACATCGTATTTGTGGAAAACCCACCATTCATAATTCTTTCATACATGTCACTCATGAATCATTGCATTTCCCAGTACACCGCCTGAGGTATACACATAGAGTCATATTTTGTTCTAAGTATCGAGTTGTAATTGTTGAGTTGTAAGTAAATAAAAGTGTGATGATCATCATGTTTAGAGCATTGTCCCAAGTGAGGAAAGGATGATGGAGACTATGATTCCCCCACAAGTCGGGATGAGATTCCGGACGAAAAACAAATAAAAAAATAAAAAAATGAGAGAAAAAGAGAGAAGGGACAATGTTACTATCCTTTTACCACACTTGTGCTTCAAAGTAGCACCATGATCTTCATGATAGAGAGTCTCTCATTTTGTCACGTTCATATACTAGTGGGAATTTTTCATTATAGAACTTGGCTTGTATATTCCAATGATGGGCTTTCTTAAATTGCCCTAGGTCTTCGTGATCAAGCGAGTTGGATGCACACCTGTCGGATTTCCGGTTCCGGCAGACCCTTGAGGTTCGAACACTGGGGTGCGCGCGGAGATCCAACCCTCCACCGTCTCGCACCTCGCTGAATCGCTAGGACCTAAAATACTAAACGGGATAGCGCAAGAGACACGAGATTTATACTAGTTCAGGCCACCGTTGTGGTGTAATACCCTACTCCAGTGTGTGGTGTGGTGGATTGCCTCTTGGGCTGATGAGGAACAATACAAGGAAGAACAACCTCGTGAGGGTCTGTTCTTGCCGGGTGTGATGAACTGCTAGGTGGTGTTCAGTCGCTCTAGCTACTGGTTTCTTGATGAGGATTCGGATCTCTCCGCCCTGGGGGTGGCTACTCCTATTTATAGGCGAAGGCCCTGGGCCTCTTCCCAAATATTGAGCGGGAAGGGCGCCAACAATTGGCCATTTTGAAGGGGAACAGCGGGTACACTTATCCTGACTAAAGTTGGTCCTCGCCTGCCAAAGGCTCTGGTGATGACGCCTGCTTGGGCTCCACAATGACTCCCTTCCAGCCGTTGGGCTGGTCTTGGTCTTGTTGCACCAAAACGGATGCCTTTGCTTGATGCTCTCGCCTGCGCTTGCTCCCTTTGCACCAAATAGGAAAGGAGGACACTGCGCGGGCTGGCGCCTGACTGGCGCCCGACTGGCGCCCTTGGTCATCATGGCTTGCGTCATGGGCACCTCGCGAGGTACCCTGCCTTGAACTCTCCGCCTCCTCATGAGCCAGCTGACGAGGCCGTGCACGAGAAGCTCCTTGTCGCCCGCCCATGAGGCTTGGCCCCTCGCGAGGGTCTTGAGCTTGCGTTGATGAAGATGGGCCGTGCTGGGCCTCCTTCGAGCCACGCCGCAGGCCGCAGGCAGGCATGTCTGGGGACCCCCGTTCCCAGAACACCGACAGTAGCCCCCGGGCCCACGGTGCGTCCGAACTTGGCCGAGCAGAGAGGCGAAAGGGCAAGTGCGAAGCGTCGCGGGCCCTATCAGCCTGCGGCATTGGGCGTCGCGTGGAGGTTGATTGGACGCGTGCGCACTGCTTCCCTATGATGCCTCGGTAACCACCCGGAATCGACAAGTCCCTGCATGCAGAGTCGGTCATGATTACCGGTGATCGTGGAGGCCCACGGTTGGCCTTCGCCGGCTATAAGTACGGAACAGCGCGCCCTTCCAGTCTATCCTTTCTTGTCTCTCCTTCTTCTCCATGGCTCCACCAAGGAAGTTCTCGGCGCGAGAGAAGGGAAGGGCCGTTAGGTCGAGTCTTACCCTCCTCCGCCTAAGCGTGGTCGAGGTCGCCCTCGCAAGCATCCTGTGGCCTCCACGGCGGTCCCCCGCTGCCGTGGAGGAGGCTCTCAGCGTGGCGACGAGCGGCCGGCCATGGTCGGGCGTGCCCGACGCGCGTCCCCGAGGCCGCGCCTCCATGCTGCTGAAGCGCTGCCGGAGTTCATGGTGTGGGCGGAGGAGCCGTCCGGCGTCCGGCTTCAGCTCCCGCGCTTCCTCCTGGGTGAGCTCCCAGCTGGCGCCCTGGGCGGCCTCTGGCTCCAGGCGGATGGCTGCTGCAGCCGGGCTTCGTGGGCTTCTCTGGAGGTCTCTGCTGCAGGGAACCTTCTCCTGACCCGCGGCTGGCAGACATTCGCTCGCGCGCGTGGTCTTCGCCGCCGGTGCTCCCTGCACTTCAAGTACGACGGCGACGCCACCCTCTACGTGTCGGTGTTCGGGGTAGACGGTCGCCGCGTGGGGTGCTGCCCTGAAGACGACGACCACGGCCGAGGACTCAGCCCCGACGTGGATGGAGAGGGAAGCGCGCGGGCGGCTGGCGATGCCCGTGACTCCTCAAGCTTCACTAGCTCTTCTTCGGGTGGTGGTTCTTCCAGCAGCGGCCGCGGCCAGCCCCCCACACCGCCGCGCCTGCTTGGGGGGTGGCAATGGGTCCGCTTCGCCGCCCGCGCCCGGTGAAGCGAGAGGAGTCCGCTGAGCTCGGAGGCGGCTCGAGCCTTCAAGAGGGCGGCACAGGCGTGCTTCACCTGCTTTTGTCCTTTTCCTTTCTTTTCTCCTGCGCAAAAGACAACAATGTGTGGCCCGTGGGGCGCGTTTGGTCGCCGTTAATTATTGTACTGCTTTTGTTATCGATCTTTCGTTCCTTTACATTGTCGCCCATTCGCAAGTGAACTTCAGCCGTGGCCGCAGGGGCGACCGATCCAGGCCCCGTGTTCGCGTTGTGCTGCCCGTGAGGCATGGTCAGGAGGGGTGCTCCAGCTATGGACCAGGGCCGTGAAAACTTGAGCGATAGGGGTAGGAACGCTCGCGAGGGCTCCCGAGGCTTCTGCCTCGCGAGTCCCCACGCAAGAGAAATCGAGGCAGGAGAGCGAAAAAGATCGAAGAACCACGGACCAAAAGACGGCGATAGATTTGATAAAAACTCCAAATGGGAAAAACTAGTCGACTGCAGAAAGCAAATGAAAAAGCCGCGTCCGGCACCTAGTCTAGTCTTCGACGTCTTCTCACCAGCACGGAGCTAAGTGCTGCCACTGGGTGTGGGAGGGAGCCCCAAGGCCCGAGGCCCGCACTCCTTAGACTCCGGGGCGTGTACAGCCCCAACTCATTATTACGTGAGAGTGTCACGGGCGGCGAGCTTCACAGGCGTTGGCCCTCTTCACAGGCTCCGGGCCTTTCTTCTGGGAAGCAAGCTTCACGGGCGTTGGCCCTCTTCACGGGCTCCGGGCCCTTTCCAAAAAGGATGGGCTTCACAGGCATTCGCCTTCTTCACAGGCACTGGGCCTTTTCCCAAAAGGATGAGCTTCACAGGCATTCGCCTTCTTCACAGGCACCGGGCCTTTTCCAAAAAGGATGAGCTTCACAGGCATTTGCCTTCTTCACAGGCACTGGGCCTTTTCCCAAAAGGATGAGCTTCACAGGCATTCGCCTTCTTCACAGGCACTGGGCCTTTTCCCAAAAGGATGAGCTTCACAGGCATTCGCCTTCTTCACAGGCACCGGGCCTTTTCCAAAAAGGATGAGCTTCACAGGCATTCGCCTTCTTCACAGGCACTGGGCCTTTTGCCAAAAGGATGAGCTTCACAGGGATTCGCCTTCTTCACAGGCACCGGGCCTTTTCCAAAAAGGATGAGCTTCACAGGCAATCGCCTTCTTCACAGGCACTGGGCCTTTTCCCAAATGGATGAGCTTCACAGGCATTCGCCTTCTTCACAGGCACTGGGCCTTTTCCCAAAAGGATGAGCTTCACAGGCATTCGCCTTCTTCATAGGCACCGGGCCTTTTCCAAAAAGGATGATCTTCACAGGCATTTTCCATCTTCACAGGCACCGGGCCTTTTCCAAAAAGGATGAGCTTCACAGGCATTCGCCTTCTTCACAGGCACCGGGCCTTTTTAGGGGTAAAACCTCCAGAGGTGCTGGATGTTCCACGCGTTCTGTATAGGTACTCCCTCTTGAGTCTCCAAGCGCACGGAGCCGGGCCTGGAAACATGAAAAACCTTGAACGGGCCCTCCCAAATGGGAGAGAGCTTATGCAGTCCCTCCCTGGAGAGGACCCGTCGGAGCACGAGGTCCCCTACCTCGAAAGTTCTGGGGCGGATGTTGCGGTAGTGGTATCTCCGGAGTGCCTGCTGGTACCTTGCCGCTCGCAGCGCAGCTTCTCGACGGCGCTCCTCCCCCAGCACAAGGGCCGTCCCCCGCATGGCGTCCTGCAGCGTTTCATCAAATGCCAGGACCCGCGCGGATCGACGTTTGACCTCGTGAGGGAGGACTGCTTCGGCTCCGTAGACCAGGAAGAAGGGGGTCTCTCCAGTTGGCTTGGTTGCGGTTGTGCGGATGGACCACAACACGGACGGAAGCTCGTCATACTAGCCTCTGCCGCAGGCCTCCAGTTTCTTCTTGAACGTCATGGTCTTGAGGCCTCTCAGGACCTCTGCGTTGGCCCGCTCGGCCTGTCCATTGCTGCGGGGTGCACCACCGAAGCGTAGCATATCTGCGTCCCAAGGTTAGCGCAGTACGTTTTGAAAAGGTTACTTGTGAACTGCGAACCGTTGTCGGTGATGATGCGGTTCGGCACTCCGAACCGGCTCACGATGCCCTTGACGAACTTGACCGCAGAACCAGCGGGGATGGTGCGGACGGCCTCGACTTCGGCCCACTTGGTGAATTTGTCCACGGCGACATAGAGGTAGCAATAGCCCCCTGGCGCCCGAGGAAAAGGGCCCAGGATGTCCAGCCCCCAGATCGCGAATGGCCAAGTGAGGGGGATGGTTTGCAGACCTCCTGCTGGCTGGTGGATCTGCTTGGCATGGAATTGGCAAGCCTCGCAAGCCTTCACGAGTTCAACAGCGTCATCGAGCGCAGTGGGCCAATAGAAACCGTTGTGGAACGCCTTGCCGACGAGGGCCCGTGACGACAAACGGTGCCCACAATCTCCACCATGTATATCTGCCAGCAGTTCCTTCCCCTGTTCCCTTGTGACACAGCGCAGGGATACGTCGTTCGGTCGTTTCCGGTAGAGCTCTCCATCCATGATGCTGTATGCCGTGGCTTGCCGCGCCACATGCTTTGCCTCCTCCTCCTCCTCCAGCAAAGTTCCATGCGTTAAGTAACTCTTGAGCTCCGTGATCCAGCACCCCTCTTGAGGTTCCATCGTTAGGAGCACGCGTGCTCTGAGGCGAACCTGGCTGGGGCTCCCGAGGCAGGTGGTGAGGAGCTCCACCCGAGGCTATCTGTGCTTGATAGCGGCGGCGGGGCTGAGGTCTTGAAGAGCCATTCCTCAAAGGCGCCCGGCTCTGGGTAACCTCCTGGTGGCTCGTTTGGCGATGTCGTCAGCCTCTTGATTGGTGCCTTGAGGCACGTGCTGCAGCTCAACCCCGAACTGTTTCTCCATCCTGCGGACCTCCGCAAGGTAGGCCTCCATGTGTTCAACTCTTGGCTCGTACACCTTGTTGGAGAAATTGACGAGGAGCTGCGAATCGCCCTTGATGGTAAGGCGCTTCACCACCAGTGCAGCGGCAGCCTTCTGACCCGCTATCAGCCCCTCGTATTCTGCTATATTGTTGGAGACCTTCTCGCCCTGCTAGAAATAGAGCTGCACGGCATAGTAGAGCTTGTCCTGAGCGGGAGATATGAGCACCGCTCCAGCCCCAGCGCCCTGTCTGGACAACGCTCAGTCGAAGTACATGACCCAACCTTCTAGTGCTTCGCTTCCTGGGGAGAGGGATCGATCCTCACCGGCCCTGAGGCCCGGTGCTTCTGTCCATTCGGCCACGAAATCTGCCAGCGCGGCCCCCTTGATGACTCTGGTTGTGCTGAACTCGAGCTGGAATGCTTGCAGCTCAATGTTCCACTTGGCGACCCTTCCGACCGAGTTGGGGCTCCTGAGCACCCTCTCCAGGGGGTATGCCGAGACAACCTTGATTGGATGACCCTGGAAGTAGTGCCGCAGCTTGCGCGAAGCCACCAACAACGCTAGGAGGAGCTTCTGCGGCATGGGGTATCGTGCCCTCGCATCCCGTAACACTGTGCTGACGAAGTACACCGGGTGCTCGACGAGGCTAGGGGCGTCGATGCTGGTGGCGTCTTCCCGAGGCTGTGGGGCCTCCCGAGGTGACGGCGTCTCCGGAAGCTGGGTGCTTGGATGGAGGGCCTCTCCCGCCCTTGGTGTGCTCTGCTGTGACGGCTGATCTTCTTCCGTTGCGGTGCCGGCTTCTGCGAGTTCCTTCTCATTCGACCTTGCCTTAGCTCGGGTGGCCGCCGTGGTCTTGGCCTGACGCTCCTCCCTAACTGCCACCAGGGTTGCGCTAGCGGAGTAGGGAGTGGCGGCGAGGTAGAGTACCAAGGGCTCTGAGGCGCGGGCCACCATCCTTTGGAGGGCTGGTCAGGTACCTCTTGAGGTCTTGGAGCAGCTTTGTCGGCCTCTTGACCCATTGAAGGGCCCTTTTCTTCATCACCGGAAGAAAGGCAGCGCCCGCTCCCCAATCGGGAGATGAACGGCCCAGCGCCGTTCTGGCGCCCGTGAGCTTCTGCATTTCCCTGAGGGTCTTTGGTGGGCTCATGTCCTCAACTTCCTTGACCTTTTCTGGGTTTGACTCGATGCCTCGGTGGGACACAAGGAAACCCAGGAGCTTGCCCGAGGGAACTCCAAACACACACTTCTCCGGGTTGAGTCGCAGGCTCACTACGTTGAGGCTCGCGAAGGCTTCTTCCAGGTCTTGTATCAAGGCCTTGGCCTCGCGAGACTTCACCACGATGTCGTCGACATAAGCCTCCACATTCTTCCCGATCTGTGGGCCCAAGGTGATGTGCATGAGCCGCTGGAAGGTTGCCCCCGCGTTGCGCAGCACGAATGGCATGCATGTATAGCAGTACACTCCACACGGGGTTAAGAAGGCCGTCTTTTCCACGTCTCCCACCGCCATCTTGATCTGGTGATACCCGGAAAAGGCGTCCAAGAAGCATAACAGGTCACACTCGGTGGTGGAATCGACGATCTGGTCGATGCGAGGGAGCGGGAACGGATCCTGCGGGCATGCTTTGTTGAGGTTGGTGAAGTCGACACACATGCGCTCCTTTCCTCCTTCTTTGGCACCACCACGGGTTGGCCAGCCAATCTGCATCGGACCTCGCGAATAACCCCGCGGCTTCTAGCTTGCGGGTCTCTTGGACGATGAAGGCCTGCTTTTGATGGACTGCCTTCTGCCTATACGCTTGAGAGGGCCGCGTTGGGGCACACGTTGAGGTGGTGCTCGATTCGCCCGTGGGATCCCGCTAGCTGATCGGGCTCCCGGCGAACACCTTCTTGTTACGCACGCAGAACTTGACTAGGGCTTCCTCTGTTCGGGCTCGAGGTTGGCGCCTATGGTGAAGGTGGCGTTTGTGGACCCGTCCTCGTCGACAGGTATCTGCTTGGTCTCCGCCTTGTCTTGAGTGGACAACTGCTTCTTCTTGGTCGGCGCAGCCCCCTTGGGCTTGAGGGCTTCCGCATCGGCGGGCTGCGCTGCGACCGCCGTCTTGAGGGCGAGCCTGAGCACTCGCAGCGCACCTTCGGTATCCCCGGGCACGGTGAGGACGTCGCTGCTCCCAGGCATCTTCATGAGGTTGTACCCCTAGTGGGTTGCGGCCATGAATTTGGCCAATGTTGGATAGCCAAGGATGGCATTGTAGGGGAGGCCGATGGGGGCGATGTCGAAGTCGACCAGTTCCGTGCGGAAGTTGTTGTAGGTGCCGAAGGTCACGGAAGCGGTTGTCCCAAGGAGTCGGATGACCCTCCTCCTCGCCGAAAAAGGCGGCTGGGCTGCAGCCACTCCTGGGTATCACAGAGGAGGTTGAAGGCCTCGGCGAGAATGCGTTGAGGCGGTGCCGCCGTCGATGAGGTCTGGTGACAACAACTTTGGCAGATGGTGGGCGTCAGAGCATGGGGGCGCACCAGCGGCGAGTTGGTGGGGTGGTCCCAGAGTCGAAGGTCAGCCGGCCGGCAGCTCCGTCCGGCCGAGGGAGCCCCTGCCACGTGGGCGGCACCGAACGGCGGACGAATGTCTTGACATGGCGGCTGGAAGGCGGCGCCTGCGAGCCGCCTAGGAGGGCCGTGACGACCGGAGGAACCGGCGTGACGGGGCGGGTGACGAGGAAGCTGCGCGGCTCCTCCCCAGAGGTCGCCGAGGAGCGCAGGGACGATGCTTGCTGCCCGTTCCCCGCAGGGCCGGTGGCGGTGTTGACAGCGGGCGGTGAGGAACGACGAGGGCGCCCACCGTCGGAAGCCGTCCGGGCGACATGGGAGGCGAGGGCGGCTCGGCGCTCGGCGCGAGCCCGACGAGCGTCAGACATGGTTGCGGTGGTCGGGGAAGAACGAGGCGACGGAAGGCAGATTCCGGCGCACCCCTACCTGGCGCGCCAAATGTCGGATTTTGGGTTCCGGCAGACCCTTGAGGTTCGAACACTGGGGTGCGTGCGGAGATCCAACCCTCCACCGTCTCGCACCTCGCCGAATCGCTAGGACCTAAACTACTAAACGGGATAGCGCAAGAGACACGAGATTTATACTGGTTCAGGCCACCGTTGTGGTGTAATACCCTACTCCAGTGTGTGGTGTGGTGGATTGCCTCTTGGGCTGATGAGGAACAATACAAGGAAGAACAGCCTCGTGAGGTCTGTTCTTGGCGAGTCTGCGATGAACTGCTAGGTGGTGTTGATCGCTCTAGCTACTGGTTTCTTGATGAGGATTCGGATCTCTCCGCCAGGGGTGGCTACTCCTATTTATAGGCGAAGGCCTGGGCCTCTTCCCAAATATTGAGGGAAGGGCGCCAACAATTAGCCATTTGAAGGGAACAACGGTACACTTATCTGACTAAAGTTGGTCCTCGCTTTGCCAAAGGCTCTGGTGATAACGCTTGCTTGGGCTCCACAATGACTCCCTTCCAGCCGTTGGGCTGGTCTTGGTCTTGTTGCACGAAACAGATGCCTTTGCTTGATGCTCTCGCTGCACTTGCTCCCTTTGCACCAAAGAGGAAAGGAGGACACTGCACGGGCTGGCGCCCGACTGGCGCCCTTGGTCGTCATGGCTTGCGTCATGGGCACCTCGCGAGGTACCCTGCCTTGAACTCTCCGCCTCCTCATGAGCCAACCTGACGAGGCCGTGCCTGAGGAAGCTCCTTGTCGCCCGCCCCACGAGGCTTGGCCCCTCGCGAGGGTCTTGAGCTTGCGTTGATGAAGATGGGCCATGCTGGGCCTCCTTCGAGCCACGCCGCAGGCCGCAGGCAGGCAAGTCTGGGGACCCCCGTTCCCAGAACGCCGACAACACCCACTTAGTTTCTTTTGTTGAGCTTTCATATACTTATAGCTCTAGTGCATCCGTTGCATGGCAATCCCTACTCACTCACATTGATATCTATTGATGGGCATCTCCATAGCCCGTTGATACGCCTAGTTGATGTGAGACTATCTTCTCCCTTTTTGTCTTCTCCACAACCACCATTCTATTCCACATATAGTGTTATATCCATGGCTCACGCTCATGTATTGCGTGAAGATTGAAAAAGTTTTGAGAATGTCAAAAGTATGAAACAATTGCTTGGCTTGTCATCGGGGTTGTGCATGATTTAAATACTTTGTGTGGTGAAGATAGAGCATAGCCAGACTATATGATTTTGTAGGGATAACTTTCTTTGACCA
This sequence comes from Aegilops longissima, assembly GCA_021605205.1. Lineage (NCBI taxonomy): Eukaryota > Viridiplantae > Streptophyta > Magnoliopsida > Poales > Poaceae > Aegilops > Aegilops longissima. The sequence goes on along the minus strand of CM038679.1, from coordinate 326,052,355 downwards.
TGTTATTTTGAGAAGACATAATTGCTTAGTTAGTATGCTTGAAGTATTATTATTTTTATGTAAATATTAAACATTTGTCTTGAATCTTTCGAATCTGAATATTCATACAACAATTAAGAAGAATTGCATTGAAATTATGCCAAGTAGCACTCCGCATCAAAATTATCTTTTTATCATTTACCTACTAGGGGCGAGCAGGAATTAAGCTTGGGGATGCCCGATCGTCTCCAACGTATCTATAATTTTGATTGCTCCATGCTATATTATCTACTGTTTTGGACCATATTGGGCTTTATTTTACACTTTTATATTACTTCTAGGACTAACCTATTAACAGGAGGCCCAACACAGATTTGCTGTTTTTGCCTATTTCGGTGTTTGAAGAAGCGGAATATCAAGCGAGTCCAAGCGGAATGAAACCTTCGGGAACGTGATTTTCTCACGAACATGATCCAGGAGACTTGGACCCTATATCAAGCAACCAACAGGGAAGGCACGAGGTAGGGGGGCGCGCCCTCCCCCCCAGGCGCGCCCTCCACCCTCGTGGGCCCCTTGTTGCTCCACCGACGTACTTCTTCCTCCTATATATACCTACGTACCCCCGAACGATCAGATATGGAGCCAAAAACCTAATTCCACCGCCGCAACTTTCTGTATCCATGAGATCTCATCTTGGGGCCTGTTAGGAGCTCCATGGGAAGGGAATCCACCACGGAGGGCTTCTACATCATCATAGCCTCTCCGATGAAGTGTGAGTAGTTTACCTCAGACCTTCGGGTCCATAGTTAGTAGCTAGATGGCTTCTTCTCTCTTTTTTGATCTCAATACAATGTTCTCCCCCTCTCTCGTGGAGATCTATTCGATGTAATCTTCTTTTTGTGGTGTGTTTGTTGAGATCGATGAATTGTGGGTTTGTGATCAATATTATCTATGAGCAATATTTGAATCTTCTCTGAATTCTTTTATGTATGATTGGTTATCTTTGCAATTCTCTTCGAATTATCCGTTTGGTTTGGCCAACTAGATTGGTAGTTCTTGCAATGGGTGAAATGCTTAGCTTTGGGTTCAATCTTGCGGTGTCCTTTCCCAGTGACAGAAGGGGTAGCAAGGCACGTATTGTATTGTTGCCATCGAGGATAAGAAGATGGGGTTTTTATCATATTGCATGAATTTATCCCTCTACATCATGTCATCTTGCTTAAGGCGTTACTCTGTTTTCATTAACTTAATACTCTAGATGCATGCTGGATAGCGGTCGATGAATGGAGTAATTGTAGTAGATGCAGGCAAGAGTTGGTCTACTTGTCTCGGAAGTGATGCCTATATACATGATCATACCTAGATACTCTCATAACTATGCTCAGTTCTGTCAATTTCTCAAAAGTAATTTGTTCACCCACCGTAAAATACTTATGCTCTTGAGAGAAGCCACTAGTGAAATCTATGGCCCCCGGTTCTATTCTCTATCATATCAATCTTCCATCACTTTATTATTGCTTTGCTTTTTACTTTGATTTTTATTTTACTTTGCATCTTTATACCAAAAATACCAAAAATATTACCTATCATCTCTATCAGATCTCACTCTCGTAAGTGACCGTGAAGGGATTGACAACCCTTAATCGCGTTGGTTGCGTTGAGCTATTTGTTTTGTGTAGGTACGAGGGACTTGCGCGTGGCCTCCTACTGGATCGATACCTTGGTTCTCAAAAACTGAGGGAAATACTTACGCTACTCTGCTGCATTATCCTCGGGGAAATCCAACGCAAGCTCAAGAGGTAGCAGCCGCCATCCATAGGAGTGAGCATTATGTGCTAACTTGTCGATGGCCCTACAGTTGTTGTGGATGTGCATGTCGGGCAATCACATTTGATGTAGGGAATTGTCGAGTGGGGACTATAGCTCCCTTCTGGTGTATGCTTACCTTGTTGGAGCAGCTATGGTGACAAGGAAGACGGTGTGGCTGAAGATGCAGAAAATGCATAACGTTAAGAACGGCACATATCTCTGATCTGAAGAAATACCCTAAGAGATCAACAGTAAGGTATGAGAGTGGTCACACGTCTGTTGACTAAAAACTAAATTGGGGTCACATGATTTTATTTTATTTTGGTACCGTCTGATCTGCGCCGGATGGCTTGATGGCTGTCTTGTGCCTCCCGGCTGACACTGTTCAGAATTTTACTCGAAGAGCCAGCGACCACAGGCAGAGCAGCCTGCCTCCGCCATCCTTGGCCACAAGATCTCCGACCAAAACCCCACTCCCGTTCCACCACACTGCCATGGTTGCGCCGCCCCCGGCCAATCCATAAAGACTCACCGTCATCCAGATCTGGCGGCGGCAGTACCTTCAACCCATGCAACTCTAAGATAGCCACCTAAGCACTGCTTCCACGGCGAACTTGTGCCCCCGCACCCTTACGATAGATACCAACCAACCGAGAGCCTAGGAGCTCCGCCGCCTCGAGGGGTGCTACCTCCCATTGGGAATCGACTGACCCAGACTAAAAATTCAGATGATTGACGCCTAAATAAAGTGATTTAAGATGAGTGTATGTCCTATCTTGAGGCCCGGTGAAATAGGCAGCTCCAGGTGCCGAGTCGGTGAGGCCGGCGCAGTTGCGATGGCTCCCGGCGGCAGGAAAGAAGATATGTCACGATGGTCGACGGTTACGGGGAAGCAGTGCTGGGACCCTGGACGCATTCGAAGTTGGAGCCGCTCCGGCAACATGCACAATGGCGCGGGTGAATCAGCTCTGGTATGATTCACGCGGTCATCGTCAAGGAAGCTCCGGCAGCCCGGAGTAAGAGGCACACAGCCTAGTGCACGACGGCAAACCGACAGCGGCTCCGACATTGGGGAGGAAGGAGGTGGGGGCGCCATGGAGGAGGGGCTGATGTTTTGCAGTTGGGGAGAAGGGAGCTTACGGGGAGAAGGTGATTTGGCTTCCACGATGTATGAATGGGGAATTGGGAGAGGGAACCATGTCTTACAAACACATTTGTCTAAAATGTGGGGGGGGGGGGAGTTACAGTTCTAACCCTACCTTTAGGCTTCTAGGCTTGGGTCTGTGTCTTGAGGGTCGGGGATAGTAGAGTAACTTTGCTTCTCCCAAATAGTGCGAGCGAGCGATTTCGGGCGAGGATGGCGTGTTTTGAAATAGTGGGCGCAAGCGATTTTGGGCGAGGAGGGCATGTTTTGAAATAGTGGGCGCGAGTGATTTCGGCCGAGGAGAGCGTGTTTTGCCGCCCATAGTTTATGAATTATTCGGCGCGAGCCATTTCAGTCGAGGAGAGGGTGTTTTGCCACCTATGATTTATGAATTATTTGGAACCTGTCATTTCGGCCGAGGAGAAGGCGCGCTTGGATGAAGTTACGAACCTACCCTCAATGTACAACGGGCCAATTGATGCGTGTCCCACATAGGCCGGTAATTTCGCGTCTCCCATTTGTTTGCTCGGGCGAATTCCGCCGAGAAGAGGGTGTTTAGCGGTTCGTTTCAAATTTTGGGAGAACGACCATCCACGTCTACCTTACCAAGTCGATTCGAAACAAATTTTGAAATATTAGCTTGACACTTCTTTTTTAGATGGTGAGATGATGCTCGGGACTAATGTGTGTTTACATGCTCGTTGCTAACGATTTACTATATGACAAATAGTTTACCCACTCAAAAACGGGAATCAAACCCAAAATGAAATATCTCAGTTCAATGAAATAGCTCGTTCACAAGGTCAAAATAATGAACTAAATCCAAAATTGAACACCTCAATTGAGTAGAATGTTGTGTTATAGTACTCCATGAACATGGTGAAAGTCAAATTAATGAACTTGTTTGATTCAGATATCTCCTTTCATGTGTGGATTGGAGACAACATGTTCCCCTAATTGTAATATTCGAATGCAAACTTATATCAAAACATGATTTATATCAGTCTCTGATGCATAAACGCGACCTCCCCCTCTCCTGGACTCCAGTTCTCTCTCTCTCTCGTTGACAATCTTCATTTCTATCGCACACATCCAAACTCAAACCTTGTCGGTCCCTCTCTCTCTCTCTCTCTCTCTCTCTCTGTGTGTGTGTGTGTCGGTCTTTCTAGTTTGCATACACACTCCATGTATAGGTCTCACTAGCACACAATGTATGATTCTCTAGTCCAAGCTAAATATCTATGGTGCACTCATCATACACACACAAATTCCCTAGCTCATTGTCCGTATCTCCCTCACGCACCACTCTGCCATCTCGGAGGTCTTATCGCTCTCTCTCTCTCCATCTCCCTAGGTCACACATACACATGCATATCTCACTCGCACTCAATAGACCCATCTAAAACTCTCTTTGATGAGGACATGTACCTAGGGCAGGGTCACAAGGCCTGACCTAGATACCCTCCCCAAGGACATCACTCTAAAGCTAGCAACATTCGAGGGGTACTATCATCCACTCGACCAATAACATTTCCACTCGGAAGAATCAAGGTCACTCAACTGTAACAAGAGACACTCGACGGACAAAAGACCTAAAGTCATTCTGTACAGCAACGGTCGAGCATTAACTCCTAGACTTAATAGCCATTTATTGTACTTTATTATAGACGTTACCAGTAACGTCCCCCTCTTGATGTACCTTAACTCCCTTGTAACGTGGGCTGGCAGGGGTCCTGGCGCACTCTATATAAGCCACCCCCCTCCACATGCACAAGGGTTCGCACCCCCTGTAACACACACTCATATAATCCAGTCGACCGCCTCCGGGCACCAAGACGTAGGGCTATTACTTCCTCTGAGAAGGGCCTGAACTCGTGTGTACAACTTCTCCATAGCTAGGATCTTGCCTCTACATCCCTACCCCCCATTCTACTGTCAGACTTAGAACCACGACAGTTGGTGCCCACCTTGGGGAAGGTGTCTTAGCGACTTGTTAGAGAAGTTGCTATTTTTAAGATTCCCATCAGCATGGTTTCGGGCGGAGGATTGGCCGAGGGCCGCGAGATCTGTCTCGGCGTGCTCGTGTTCGTCGCCGACGACTCCGCTTGGCTCCAAGAAGCTCCACTCGACGTCGAGGCGCTCCCCGTCCGTGGGGCAACGCACTTTCGCGCGTGCGTCCGCAACGTCCTCGTGCGGCAGCCGTCGACTCAGTATCGGTCGGCTCCTGTGACGCCTTCACTCCCTGCTGCCAGCCGGCGCAAGAATTCCGGTCGGTCGAGGCTCCAACGATGGGTGAAACACGCGGTGGCTCGCCAATCGGCCACCCCCCAAGTCACGGCAATCGAGCACAACCGAAACTCTCTACGTCCTGTTCGACTGGCTCCGTTGAGACTACATCTGAGTGCGACAGCAGTGATCCCGCGGCAGAATGGTGAACGGACCACGCAGTCCTCCCGGCTTCCCCCGCGACGACAGTGGCGATGGCGGAGGCGATCTGTCATGTGTCCACGAGGAGTACCTCCCCGAGCCCCTCTCTTCGCAGCAGACGGAAGAGCTTCATTGCCGTAACATGGTTGCAGTTCACACTCCTATCGTTGGAGAAACCCCCGAGGCCCGGGCCTTGGAGGAGGCGAGCCTGGCCAATTTGGCTTAGCGCACTCGACTGGAGAACCTCCAGCACGCACTCGACGAGCGTGCTCGGCAGCGAATTCCTGAATCCAGTCGACGACAACTTTTTCCGCCTCCAACCCAGGTATATCGAACTCCGATCCAGAATCTCACAGCTGTTGCCCGAATAGCAGAGTCGATTCAGCCTTCTCAGTCGGAGGCTGGTAGAGGCTTGATGCAGATCCGGGCTTTATTCCGGGCGGCGGGGGAGGAGAACACGGCAGTATCACAGTCTCAGAATAGGATTCATAGTAGATCTGTAATGGCAGATACAGTTCAGTCGGCTCACAGCCCAAGATCGCCTCCAAGGCTTGAAGGACGTGGAGATCGACAGGTTCAATACATAAACCATGAGCAGTATGATCATCGTCGAGTACCCACGCCTCCCCCAAGGAGTGGGTCATACGAGCCTCAGCAACACGATGATAGACGCCCTCACAGTGGTGGGCGAAGGATTCCAGTCGACCCCCGGGAGTCGGGCTTTGACGCGAGATCCATTCTCATTCAAGGTCTGGTTGATAGGAACAGAGGACACAGGGATGGCCATGATAGTGATTACTCGACCGGCAGCAGAGTGCATGTTTCAGGTCCCGAGTGTTTCAGCAGAGCCATTAGGGTTGACTAAGGTTCTGATGGATGGTGGCAGTGGCCTGAATATACTATATGCGGAGACCTTGAAGGGAATGGGCATTCTAGACTCATTGAAAGCAATATGAGTTTCCATGGAGTTATTCCTGGAAAGAAGGCTGAGTCACTCGGCCAGATTGCCCTCGATGTTGTTTTCGGGGATTCCAAGAATTACCGCAAAGAAAAGTTGATGTTTGAAGTCGTGGATTTCCAGAGTGCTTATCACGCTATTCTAGGCAGGCTGGCTTATGCATGTTTCATGGCTCGACCATGTTACATGTACCTCAAATTGAAGATGCCTGGTCCCAAAGGAGTGATCACTATCACTGGCAATCGGAAGAAGGCAGAAGAGTGCTTCCAGAAAGGCTCAAAGATTGCCGATGCACAAATGGCAGTAGTGGAATTGCAGGAATATCAGAAAAATGCAGATCCGAGTGACCTGTTGCGAGCAAAGAAGCCTGCCACAGATTCGGCATTTCAGTCGTCTGGTGGAACGAAGCCGATTCATATTCACCCGACCGATCCCAATGCTGCTCCGACTCACATTTCAACAACGCTCGACTCCAAATAGGAAGAAGCACTCATCCAGTTCCTCCGTGAGAACTGGGACATCTTTGCATGGAAACCTTCTGACATGCCAGGTGTTCCCAAGGGGCTGGCTGAGCACCGTTTTGCGAGTCAAACCAAAAGTGAAACCAGTCAAAGAACATCTTCGACGGTCCGTCGTTCAGAAGAGAAAAGCAATTGGAGATGAAGTAGCTCGACTCCTAGCAGCTGAGTTTATCCGAGAGATTTACCACTTCGAGTGGCTAGCCAATGTTGTCATGGTCCCCAAGAAGGACGACTCACTTCGCATGTGCATTGACTTCAAGCATATCAATCGGGCCTGCCCGAAAGATCACTTTCCTCTCCCCCGCATCGACCAGATAGTCGACTCATTGCGAGTGTGCGGCGCTGTCCTTTTGGACGCTTATTCCGGGTATCATCAGATTCTACTGTATGGGCCCGATGAGATAAAAACAGCTTTCATCACTCCATTTGGGTGCTTCTGTTATGTCACCATGCCATTCGGCCTGAAGAATGCTGGAGCCACATTCATCAGGATGATTCAGAAGTGTTTACTCACTCAAAATCAGTCGGAATGTGGAAGGATACATGGATGACATGTGGTCAAGTCACGTAAAGGTTCCGACCTGCTGGCTGACCTTGCTAAAACTTTTGCCAATCTTAGAAGGTATGATATCAAGCTTAATCCATCAAAGTGCACATTCGGAGTTCCAGGCGGAAAATTACTCGGTTTCCTCTTTTCTGTACGGGGGATCGACGCTAATCCAGAGAAAGTTGGTGCCATTCTCCGAATGAAACGCCCCGTGCATGTGCACGATGTCCAGAAGCTTACTAGTTGTTTGGCCACCTTAAGTCAATTCATTTCTCGCCTCGGTGAAAAGCATTGCCTCTTTACCGACTGATGAAGAAGTCTGAAGTTTGAGTGGACTCCTGAGGCTGATGCAGCGTTTGCAGATCTCAAAGCCCTGCTTTCCACCCAGCCAGTTCTTGCTGCTCCAATCAGCAAAGAGCCTTTACTGCTTTACATCGCAGCTACTGGACAAGTCGTCAGTACAGTACTTACGGTCGAGCAGGAAGAATAAGGAAAAGCCTATAAAGTTCAGCGCCCAGTATATTATGTTTCTGAAGTGTTGACTCCATCAAAGCAAAGATATCCACATTATCAGAAGCTTGTTTATGGGATTTATATGACCACGAAGAAGGTTGCACACTATTTCTCTGACCACTCCATTACAGTCGTCGCGACGCTCCATTATCTAGAGATTCCGAACAACCAGAGATGCAACTGGTCGAGTGGCAAAGTGGGCGATTGAACTCCTTCCCTTGGATATCAAGTTTGAGGTAAAGAAAGCTATCAAGTCCCAAGAAATAGCAGATTTCCTCGCTGAGTGGATCGAACAGCAATTGCTGACTCAAGTCCACTCGGAGCACTGGAACATGTTCTTTGATGGCTCCAAGATGCTGAATGGTTCCGGTGCTGGGGTGGTTCTGGTATCCCCCCGAGGAGACAAGCTCAGATATGTACTCTAGATTCACTTTGATTCCTCCAATATTGAAGCAGAATATGAAGCACTCTTATATGGGTTACGCATGGCCATCTCACTCAGCGTCCGTCGCCTCATGGTCTATCGCGACTCAGATATGGTAGTCAATCAAGTGATGAAGGAGTGGGACGTCAGATGCCCAGCTATGACTGGTTACTACAATGCGGTAAGGAAGTTGGAAAAGAAGTTTGAGGGGTTAGAGCTCCATCATATACCCTGACTGAAAAATCAAGCAGCTGATGATTTGGCAAAGGTAGGTTCCAAGAGAGAAGCCATTCCCAGCAATGTGTTTTTGGAACACATTCATGCACCTTCGGTTCAAGAAGATCCTTTCACTGAAGAGCCCCCGCAGCCTAAGAGTGCTACAGATCCGACTGAAATCGAGGTCCCAGCCATTGTCGGCCTGATCATGGAAGTTTTAGTCATCACTCCTGACTGGACATTGCAATATATTGCGTATATCCTTAGGAAGGAACTCCCAGAGGATGAAGAGTTGGCTCGACAGATCGTCCGTCGATCCAAAGCCTTTACTGTGATAAGAGGAGAGCTGTTCAGAGAAAGTGTGACTGGAGTCAGCCAGAAATGCATAACACCAGAAGAAGGTCGAGTGATCCTCAACGATATTCACTCGGGGACCTATGGCCACCATGCGTCCTCACAGACCATTGTGGCCAAAGCATACCGAGCTGGATTTTATTGCCCACGAGCAAATGAGATGGTGAAGGATATAGTTGACAAATGTGAAGGCTGCCAGTTTTACTCCAATACATCCCACAAGCCTGCATCAGTCCTGAAGACCATTCCACTTGTCTGGCCTTTTGCTGTTTCGGGATTAGATATGGTTGGACCGCTGAGGACTGGTAGGAGCGGCTTCACTCATGTGCTTGTAGCAGTCAACAAGTTTACCAAATGGATCGAAGCCAAGCCTATCAAGAATCTTGAAGCCAGTACTGCCGTCAGCTTCATCAGAGAATTGACATTCAGATATGGAGTTCCGCACAGCATCATCACTAACAACGGGTCGAACTTCGATTTTGATGAGTTCAGAGCTTTCTGCGCTTCCGAAGGCACACGAGTCGACTATGCTTCAGTCGCCCACCCCCAGTCGAATGGACAAGCAGAAAGGGCAAATGGCTTTATTCTCAAAGGACTGAAAACCCGACTAATGCGTGATCTCAAGCACGCAGCAGGCGCCTGGGTCGATGAACTTCCATCAGTTCTTTGGGGATTGAGGACAACTCCCAATCGGTCGACTGGCCGAACTCCATTCTTCTTGGTCTATGGAGCTGAAGATGTTCTACCGAGTGACCTTATTCACAATGCACCCAAGGTCGAGATTTTCTCTAAAGATGAAGCAGAACAGGCCCGGCAGGATGCAGTTGACCTCCTAGAAGAGGAAAGAGAAATAGCCTTAATCCGGTCGACCATTTATCAGCAAGACTAGCGTCGATTTCAGCCAGAAACGTGAGGGGTCAAGCCTTTCAAGAGGGAGACTTGGTTCTTCGGGTGGATCAGCAGAAACCACACAAGCTCGCCCCTGCTTGGGAAGGTCCCTTCATCGTCACCAGGGTTCTCCACAATGGAGCATACCATCTTTACAATGTCGAGCATAAGAAAGACGAGCCACGGGCTTGGAATGCGGAGCTTCTCCGCCCCTTTAATACTTAAGTACTCATTGGGATGAGATGTAATAAGAAATACCTTTGTAGTTTGTTTAAGACATGAGCTTTACATTCTTCTTAAACGATTGTTGTTGCTTTTGTTTGCGTCTGAAATCCCCCAGTGGGTGACTTTGCTGCAAATCCATTTCGCCTAAGTTTGCAAAATCCTACTGAGTGGTGAGCAAGCCTCTCACTCGGGGGCTTAGCCGCGAATCCGTTTCGCCTAAGTTTGAAATATCCTACCGAGTGGTGAGCAAGCCTCTTACTCGGGGGCTTAGCTGCAGTCCAGTACTCGCCTAAGTTTGAAAAATCCTACCGAGTGGTGAGCAAGCCTCTCACTCGGGGGCTTAGCTGCAGTCCAGTACTCGCCTAAGTTTGAAAAATCCTACCGAGTGGTGAGAAAGCCTCTCACTCGGGGGCTTAGCTGCAGTCCATTACTCGCCTAAATTTGAAAAATCCTACCGATTGATGAGCAACCCTCCCACTCGGAGGCTTAGCTGCAATCCAATACTCGCCTAAGTTTGAAAAATCCTATCGAGTGGTGAGCAACCCTCACACTCGGGGGCTTAGCTGCAGTCCAGTACTCATCTAAGTTTGAAAAATCCTACCGAGTGGTGAGCAACCCTCACACTCGGGGGCTTAGCTGCGGTCCAGTACTTGCCTAAGTTTTAAAAATCCTACCGAGTGGTGAGCAACCCTCCCACTCGGGGGCTTAGCTGTCGTCCAATACTCGCCTAAGTTTGAAAAATCCTACCGAGTGGTGAGCAACCCTCGCACTGGCGGGCTTAGCTGCGGTCCAGTACTCGCCTAAGTTTGAAAAATCCTACCGAGTGGTGAGAAAACCTCACACTCGGGGGCTTAGCTGCAGTCCAGTACTCACCTAAGTTTTATAAATCCTACCGAGTGATGAACAACCCTCCCACTCGGAGGCTTAGCTGCAGTCCAGTTCTCGCCTAAGTTTGAAAAATCCTATCGAGTGGTGAGCAACCCTCCCAGTCGGGGGCTTAGCTACAGTCCAGTACTCGCCTAAGTTTGAAGCCCATCCCTATCCGCAAGGACGACGAGGTGCAGGTCGACTGCAACCTTCTCCTTCGGAGCTACGCCACAAATACAATGTGCGCTCCATCCCTATACGCAAGGACGACGGGGCGCAGGTGGACTATAACCTTCTCCTTCGGAGCTGCGCCACAAATACAATGTGCGCTCCATCCCTATCTGCAAGGATGACAAGGTGCAGGTCGACTGCAACCTTCTCCTTCGGAGCTGTGCCACAAATACAATGTGCGCTCCATCCCTATCCGCAAGGACGATGAGGTGCTGGTCGACTGCAACCTTCTCCTTCGGAGCTGCACCAAAAATATAATGTGCGCTGCATCCCTATCCGCAATGACGACGAGGTGCAGGTCAAATGCAACCTTCTCCTTCGGAGCTGTGCCACAAATACAATGTGCGCTCCATCCCTATCCGCAAGGACGACGAGGTGCAGGTCGACTGCGACCTTCTACTTCGGAGCTGCGCCACAAATACAATGTGAGCTCTATCCCTATCCGCAAGGTCGACGAGGTGCAGGTCGACTGCCTCCTCCTCAAAGCTGCATTTCAAGCACAAAGATTATTCCAAACAAAGAACAAGGTTCATTTGACGACAAGCACGAGCATATTCAAAGATAAACCAAGTTCGGATAAATTCTAAAGTGCCGGACCAGGGATCAAAGTACTCGGGCATTCAGCCTGAAGGAGTTTAACGGTTACAAAATCACTCGGCATTCCGAGGCAAATTTAAGGCAGAGCATAAAAGTTTGTTCACTCCACAGGAGGAGGGCTGGCAGGCTCGACGAATTCGTCCAGGTCGATTCCGTCAGCAATCCGAGTGGCAGCAGCGAGGAAAGTCTCCATGAAAGACTGGAAGTCGTGCCTCTTGGTGTTAGCAACTTTAATCGCTGCCAGCTTCTCTTCCCGAGCTTCTCGACAGTGGACACGAACCAGAGATAGAGCCACATCAGTGTTGCTCCGGGCAGAAGACTTCTTCTATTCTTGAATTCGACTGGGAACTTCATTGAGCTGAGCCATCATAGACTCGAGGTCATTCTAAAGTGTTGCCTTGGGCTAGAGAGCTGTGTCAATCCGCGAATCGCAACTTTCAGTCGGGCGAGATAATCAACAACACCAATGACGCGTGATTCCAGTCGGAGCACATTCATGGCAACTTCATCCTTCACTGGAGAGTTGATGGGGTCCAAGCTTGGTGCAATTCGCCCGGTCTCTTCCTCGAAGTCCCGACAAAACTCTGCATTCACAATTCAAGGGTAAGTCAATGATCATGTGTCGAGTCGACATGAATGAATCAGTCGGATCAAAGAAAGCACCTTCAAGCATGACAAACAACTTCTTAGCAAGACTTCCTAGATAACTCTCCAGATCGTTCCTCCTGCGGGCAATACCTTCCATCTTCTCGTTCAGATTTTCCTTGTCCTTCTTCAGGCGAGTCACTTCCTTATTGGCTTCATCAAGGGAAGTTTTCATCTTGGAGTTCTCTTCTTCTAATTTGCCGACTGAAGCCAACTTCTGTTCAGCGAGCGCGGTTTTCTCATCAACTTTTTTCTGCACGGCCGCCAGATCTTGATCCTTTTTCACCAGAGCTTGGTTCAGTTTCTCTGAAAGAGATAATGATTGGATTCAGAAAAAGCATAATGAAATCCAGTTCAGAGATAACTCAGTCGACAGGCCTTCCTTACCAGAGGTGTCATCCTTGGCTTTCTGCAGTTCTGTCTTGGCAAGTTCTAGATCGAGGCTGAGTTGAATCTGTTGCTTCTCAAGGTCAGCGAAATGAGCTCCAAGATCACAAGATTTCTGCAACCAAAAAAACAGGTCAGTCGACTGGTGAAAAGATTGGTTACTTCGGAGAAGTAAAAGGATGAAGCCAACAAATTCTAAGACTATTGCCGAATCAAACATCCAACAGTGTTCTCGGGGACAACACCCAGTGGGTGCAATTAGCGTGCCCCCACTGGTTCAGTTTACACTCGACAAGGCCTGTCCAGCACGAGTGCAAAAAAACAGAGAGAAAGATACAAACAGAGTATTCAAACCATAGTCGACTGCCAGCAGTCGACCACGGTCTCGGAGACTACACCCAGTGGGTGCACTCAGCGTGCCCCCACTGGTTCAAAGTTCCACTCGACATGGCCCGACCAGACCGAGTGAAGAAATTCAAATTCTGATGCTCAGACCATAGTCGACTGCCCGCAGTCAATTATGGTCTCGGGGACTACACCAAGTGGGTGCACTCAGCGTGGCCCCACTGGTCAAAAGATTCAATCGACAACAACATTATTAGCTCAAAGTGCGAATCTGTTCAGTGACAAATCAAAACACCCAGTGGGTGTACAAATGCAAAGATTCTTGGAAAGAAAGTTTCAGGTACCATATCCTAACAGAACAAGCCAGAAGAGTCAGTCGACGATCTACTAACCTGGACGTTGCTCTGGAGAGCGGAACTGGCATCATAAGCAGCTTGGCTAGCTTCCCGCACCATCTTCATCTTCTCCATCATAATGCCCGCCTGGCGTATAGCCTCTTTAGCAGCACCCACTTGGTCCTCTGGGACGTGATGTGTAGCAAAAAGTGAAGGTGGGTCAGCGGGAGCCTGTGCAGCTAATACAGAAGGCCGAGCACTCGACAGTGGTATGGTGAAGGAGACAGAAGTCCGACTGGCATCGCCGGCATCCTGAACTACTGGTTCCGACACTAGCGTCGACTGAGGCGTCTTGCCAGCGGGCGTTTTCCTGTTTCTTCTCTCTAAGGGCCTCTGTGGTTCGTCCTCATCGTTGTCGGGGAGGTCAATGATATTGAGAGTTGTAAGAAGATCAGTCGCCAAAATTTCGACACCCGACTGAATATATCACAGTTCAATCGACGAAGCAAAGACAAAATCATGAAGATCGTACCTGGTTTGGAGGTGACCGCGTCTTCCATTTCCTCATCCTCGTTCCTATAAGCAGAGGTCCCAGAGGTAGCGGCACAGCCAGTTTCAAGATTCATTCGGTCAAACCAAGGGAAAAATATGCAGTAGAGAACGTCGAGTAAAAGCAAAGGGAGAACACTCACGCAGAAGCAACAAGAACATCAATTTTGATTCTCAGCAGCGCCTTCCGAGGCTTCTGCACGACAACCTTGAACTGCTCTGGGGCCTTCTCAGTGGGTGCCGGAGAGGATGTCCGAGGACGCTTTGACGACTGCCCGGCCTGGACGGTCGCCTTATCGCGGGCACTCGCTGGGTCGTGAGTAAGCTTGGATTGCCTTTCCCTACGGGGAGGAGAGTCGACCTCTTTTGACCACTCTGGTCGTCGCTCTCCTCATCCCCCTCTCTGTCAGAATGCCACTCGCCGCTTTCACCTCCGCTTGCCTCCCCCTCCGGGTCCTGCTCCTGCTCTCCGTTGGGCATCGAATACATTTCAGTAAGGACCTAGAAGAAAACAAGCAAGAAAAAGTCAGTCGGTGAAGCATAGAAAGTTGCATGTTAAAACTAGACGACACTCGGTAATTCAGAACTGGACCTTGTCTGGTTCGTAGGATTGGTCGAGTGGAGGGATTCTCCTAGCCCCCCTGGGGTTATCCTTGTTGCCAGTGATGCTCCTCAACCACTTCTCCACCGTATCCTCGTCGACTTCTTCTGGGTGCACCCGAGTGGAATCTTCAATGCCCGAATACATCCACATCGGATGGTCTCGGGCTTGAAGTGGCTGAATGCGTCGTCTGAGGAAGACTTCCAGCAGGTCCATTCCAGTTACGCCCTCATGGATGAGATAGACTACTCGCTCGACCAACACTTTCACTTCTGTTTTTTTCCCTGGAGTCACTTTTAAGGCGGAGGGCTTCTCTATGCGAGCCATAGAAAAAGGAGGAAGTCCAGTCGACTGTCCTGGAGTCGGCTGGTCTTTGCAGTAAAACCAGGTCGACTGCCACCCTCGTACCGACTCAGGAAGAACTATGGCTGGGAAAGAGCTCTTACCCCTCATCTGAACCCCAAGACCCCCAATCATCTGGATCACTTGGGTCTTCTCGTCACTCGGGTTGGCCTTTTTGACCGACTGGGACCGACACATGAAAATGTGCTTGAAGAGACCCCAGTGTGGTCGACAACCCAAGAAGTTTTCGCACAGAGACACGAAAGCGGCAAGATATATGATGGTGTTGGGGGTAAAGTGGTGAATTTGCACTCCAAATAAATTCAAGAAAGCCCGGAAAAAAGGATGCGGAGGCAAAGAAAATCCACGGTCAACGTGGGTGGCGAGGAGGACGCACTCACCCTCCCGCGGTCGAGGTTCGGTCTCATCCCCCGGGAGCCGCGCCGATCCGTGAGGAATTAGCCCCTCCTCCGCCAGATCGTCGAGATCGTCATGGCGGATCGTCAACCGGATCCAGTCGCCCTGGATCCAGCCGCGTGGCAAACCAGACCGCGACGAGGAGCCACCCCGGCTGGATTTTTCCCTTTCGCCTTCGCCGTCGCCTTCTTCGCGCGCTCTAGAGCCACCGTCTTTTCTTTTCCTATCGCCGCAGACGGAGCTCGGACGGTGCGGTGGCGCTGGAGCAGGAGCAGGCGCGATGGGGAAAACTGAGAAGGGAGAAGATGAATGAGGGCGCACTGTTCGAAAACCCCGGTCCGGCACCTTATATGAGGTTACTTCCGAGTGACTGACCTGTAGGCCCGGGCAATCTTATCAAATCCCGCAACAGTCGCGCGCGCGATACGTGGCAAAAAAGGCGGCACAGGAATCAAGGTGACCTTGCCTTATCCAGTCCGATTACCGCGGCTTCCTCCGCCCCGCGCGCTTCCCGAAATTCGAATCCCGCGAGATCTGCGGACAGCAGAACAACTTGTCAGGCGGAAGATCTCCTCCACATTTGATGCTCGGACCACTTCCATCAAAAGTTCACTCGACAAAAGCAGGAATGGATCAAGGCGACTGAAAAAGAAGTTGGTTTCGCCACCTCGGTCCACCGATCCAAAACAAGACACACCCGAAGTGCGAATAATGAGTTGGGAGTATTTTCAACTCCTTCCCCACTCAAACCCTGATCCATTCGGGGGCTAATGATGAGGACATGTACCTAGGGTAGGGTCACAAGGCCTGACATCACTCTAAAGCCAGCAACATTCGAGGGGTACCATCATCCACTCGACCAATAACATCTCCACTCAGAAGAATCAATGTCACTCGAACGTAACAAGAGACACTCGACGGACAGAAGACCTAAAGTCATTCTGTACAGCAACGGTCGAGCATTTACTCCTATGCTTAATAGCCATTTATAGTACTTTATTATAGACGTTACCAGTAATGTCCCCCTCTTGATGTACCTTAACTCCCTTGTAATGTGGGCTGGTAGGGGTCCTGGTGCACTCTATATAAGCCACCCCCCTTGAGGGAGTCTTGGATTAGGGGGTGTCCGGATGGCCGGACTATAGGCTTTGGCCGGACTCCTGGACTATGAAGATACAAGATTGAAGACTTCATCCCGTGTCCAGATGGGACTTTCCTTGGCGTGGAAGGCAAGCTTGGCGATACGGATATGTATATCTCCTCCCGTTGTAACCGACTCTGTGTAACCCTAGCCCTCTCCAGTGTCTATACAAGCTGGAGGGTTTTAGTCCATAGGACGAACAACAATCATACCATAGGCTAGCTTCTAGGGTTTAGCCTCTCTGATCTCGTGGTAGATCTACTCTTATACTACCCATATCATCAATATTAATCAAGCAGGAGTAGGGTTTTACCTCCATCGAGAGGGCCCAACCTGGGTAAAACATCGTGTCCCTTGTCTCCTGTTACCATCCGCCTAGACGCATAGTTCGGGACCCCTACCCGAGATCCGCCGGTTTGACACCGACATTGGTGCTTTCATTGAGAGTTCCTGCGTGCCGTCGCCATCGGAAGGATGCCTCATCCCGTCTTTAAAAGACGGTCTTGTTGCTAAAGGAGCTTGGCTATCGGCCAAACTCTCCGGCTAAGCGGTTGTCTTATGACCGCTGTTCGCCGCCAGCCCGACAATGACTTCTCGGGTCATCGAAAGCAATCTTCACGTCAACTCGAAACTTCGCCGAGCGAGTTAGATCGACAGCTCTCTTCCTTAAACGAGCTCTGGATCGTATCGCCACCACAGGAGTCGCTTCTGACTCGATAAGATTGGGCCTAAACCCGATCTGAGAGAGATTAACTCTTCCTGTGTCACCCATCACGTTCTTGTGGTGGAGGAACAATCTGGCGACCCTTCATCTATCTTAAGGACTAGCTATGTCCGGATTCCCGATCCCTCCAAGCCGGATACCAGCGAGGGAGGACGTCACTCAAGACCTGAACTTAGAGTCGCAACAACGCTAGATTCATTGGACAACATCCAAGAATCCAAACTTCCGAGTTCGGAAAATCCTTGGCCCTTGAGTCTCGGATTGGGTGAGGTTTCGGATTTAATTCCACCCACCCACCCAAACATATGCGATCTATCCAAAATTAGGCAAGAGCCCGAGGAAATAGTACATCATTACTGGGCCAGATTCCTCCTGGTCATGAACAGGATAAAGGACTGCCGTGAGGAAGACGCAATTTCATTCTTCTGCAATAATTGCACGTACAAGGGAATCCTCAACGCCATAGGTCGCCGTGAAATTACACGCTTTGCTGACTTGGCGTCCATAGTACGAAACCTTGTCGAAAGCGCGCTGAAAACTGAAGTAAGATTTTGGGACAATCCGGCCCTGAATACAAACCTAGTCCGAAATAAAAGGGTGCATTATCGACAGTCACCCGGGTTAAACGCCAAAAAACAGAAACCCCCTACAGGGCATGGAACCGTACTGGAGGGATGGCACAATGGACTCTGTCAAATTCATAGTACAGAGGGCGCCACACCAACTCATAGCCTTAGAGCATGTTGGATACTTCGGCAGGTGGCCAAAAGTGGCGAAGAGCTTCGAACCCCAGAATCCACAGAGCACCAGCCCAGGGATACCAGTACAGTATTAATAGTCTTCGAGACTTTCGCATCAAATAATATGCGGAAATGAACACTCCGCAACCTTGCCGAAGTCTACCAAGTAGCAACGATAAACCCATGGAGTGACACGGCTATTCCCTTTAATGCCAGTGATGAACCTAAATTCCGAACAGCCCGAGCACCAGCCGCATTGGTCCTCATTCCAATAGTGGACGGCTTTCGCCTTACCAAGGTACTCATGGGCGGTGGCAGCGGATTGAAGCTCATTTACGAGGAAACCCTTTGAAAAATGGAAATAGACTGGAGCCGCATTGAGCGAAGCAGCACAAACTTTAGAGTAATAATCCCCAGTCGGGAAGCGTGCTATACAGGAAAAATCACACTGGATGTGGTGTTCGGCACGCCGGATAATTACAGGTCCGAGGAGGTCACGTTCCAAGTGGCCCCGTTCAGCAGCGGATACCACGCTCTATTAGGGCGAGAGGCATTCACAATTTTTCAAGCTATACCCCATTACGGGTACATGAAGCTCAAAATGCCCGCCCCAACGGAATCATCACTCTTGCTAGTGACCCGACATAGCACTCCGCACCGAAAATAAGACAGTGCATCGCCCTTGAGGCACTATCCAAGCCCTAGCGGCCGAGGAACTGATCATACTGCGGTCCATGGTGAACAGGACGACGTGATACTCAATAAAGATCCAAGTCCACCTCCTTTAAACCGCGATTTAAATAGTCAAATTCCAAGTCCATCCAACGGACCCTACAAAACGGCCTCCATCGGGCGCAATTAAACCCTGATGTAGACGCTGCATTACGAGAATTCCTCGCGAAAATTGGGACATTTTGCTGGCACCCTTCGGACATGCCAGAATCCCACCCGCTGGCCGAGCACAGCCTAAACATCCTAAAAGGATTCAAGCCACCAAAGCAGGCTCTTGGCATTTCTCACGAACCTAAGAGACAAGCCATCGGAGAGCAGCTAGCCAAACTATTGGAGGCCGGATTCATCAGAGATATAAAACATCCGGACTGGCTAGCAAACCTGGTGATGGTACCAAAGAAGGACAAATCCTGGCGCCTATGCGTCGATTTCAAGGACCTCAACAAGGCTTGCCCAAAGGATCCTTTCCCCCACCCCCGCATTGATCAAATTATCGACGCTACCGCAGGACATGATTCATTGTGTTTCCTCGATGCATACTCCGGCTACCATCAAATTAAGATGGCAGAGCCTGACCAAGCCGCAACGTCATTCATCACCCCATACGGCCCATTCTGCTTCAACACAATGCCCTTCGGGCTCAAAAACACCGGCGCAACATATCAACGCATGATTCAGACATGTCTGGCAAACCAGATCGGCAAAACAATGGAGGCATACATAGATGATGTGGTCGTCAAAACCAAGCATGTCGAAACTCTAGTAGACGACTTGAGGCTCACATTCGATAACCTCCGAACATATGACATCAAGCTTAACCCGAAAAATGCGTTTTGGCGTGCCAGTGCGGAAAGCTCTTGGGCTTCATTGTATCCGTAGAGGAATTGAAGCAAACCCAGCCAAGATCCGAGCTCTGTCACAATTGGATATCCCAAAGGACCTCAAACAAATACAAAATTGATCGGATGCGTGGCGGCTCTAAGCCGCTTTATCTCCCGCTTGGAGAAAAGGCATTACCCTTTATCGCCTCCTCCGACGCACCAACACTTCGAGTGGGCGGATGCCGCCACGGCTGGACTAGAAGAAATAAAAGCCATATTGGCAACAAACCCGGTCTGGCAGCGCCCTAACATGGGCGAACCAATGCTATTATACATCGCGCAACTCATCAAGTTGTAAGCGCGGTGCTCGTTGTCGAACGAAAACGGACGGACACAAGTTCCCCTTCAAAACCAGTTTACTACGTGTCCACCGTCCTCACTCCATGCAAGTCACGGTATCCGCATTATCAAAAGATAGCGTGTCACGGTGTTTATGGCATCCCGGAAGCTGCGACACTACTTTCAAGAGTGTTCGATAACAGTAGCCTCCGAAGTACCTCTTAACGACATTATAAACAACCGCGACGCGACAGGCCGGATTGCCAAATGGGACATTGAGCTCATCCCGTTGAACATAACCTATAAACCACGACGAGCTATTAAGTCGCAAGTTTTGGTCGACTTCGTCGCCGAATGGACTGAAGCCGAACTCCCTAAAGAGTACGGCGCATATTCCAACTGGATCATGCACTTCGACGGCTCCAAAATGTTGGCCTGTCTGGGGGCTGGCGTTGTTCTGACGTCCCCAACAGGAGATACAGTTCAATACGTACTCCAGAGAATGTATACAGACTCCAACAACGCAGCCGCATACGAAGCCCTTCTACATAGTCTCCAGATGGCAGTCTCCGTGGGCATTCAACGACTAGAGGTGCGCGGGGATTCGAACCTCGCAATATCCCAAATAAATGGAGACTTTGATGCCAAGGATCCGAAAATGGCAGCTTATCGCAACGCCGTCCTAAAAATGTCAGCTCGGTTCGAAGGGCTCGAATTTCACCATATAGCTCGGGAAAACAATCAGGCAGCAGACGTCTTGGCATGCATTGGCACAAAGCGCGATGCCGTCCCCCGGATCTCTTCTTAGAGAGGCTGTTCAAGCCATCCGTATTATGGGAAGGGGAGTACAGAAATAACAGCCCGGACCCAACCGCACTGCCCAACACCGAACATTCTGACACAACTGGAGGCTCTGCCAACGAATTAACATCTTCAGCCCACGTAATAATGGCAGTCATTGCCCCGTGGACAGAACCATTCCTAGCCTACCTAATCAGGCAGGAACTTCCCGAGGACCAAAACAAGGCACGCTGCATAGTGCGGCGATCTAAAGCCTATAAAGTCCATGAGGGAGAGCTTTATAAGAAAAGCACCACCGGAGTCCTTCAAAGGTGTATCTCTGAAGAGGAAGGGTGGAATCTCCTGGCTGAAAGTCATGCCGGACTCGGCGGGCACCACGCCGCAGCCCGGGCCCTTGTAAGCAAGGCCTTCCATACATGTTTTTATTGGCCGACGGCCCGTGCAGATGCTCAGGACTTAGTCCAATGATGCGTCAGCTGCCAGCTCTTTGCTAACCAAAGCCACATGCCACCCACCGCCCTCCAAACTATACCCATCACCTGGCCCTTCGCGGTCTGGGGGCTTGACATGGTTGGACCCCTTAAAGGAGGAACCCACAAGCAAAAATACCTACTGGTCATGGTGGATAAATACACCAAATGGATAGAGGCCAAGCCTGTTAAGACGGCCGAATCCGGACCGGTGATAGACTTCATATCAGGGGTCGTACACCGTTACGGCGTCCCCCACAGCATCATCACTGATAACGGCACGAACTTTATGGCCGACGAGGTCAAACTCTGGTGCAAAAACATGGGCATCAAGCTCGACTATGCTTCAGTCTATCACCCACAATCTAACGGTCTAGTCGAGCGAGCAAATGGTCTAATTATGAGCGGCATTATACCCAGATTAGTGCGGTCCCTCAAGGAATCTAACACACACTGGGTAGAGGAGCTCGACTCCATACTCTGGGGGCTGCGGACCACGCCGAATCGCACCACCGGATTCACACCATTCTTCATGGTATACGGTGCAGAGGCAGTTCTTCCCTGTGACATAATTCATGACTCACCTCGCGTGCGCATGTACGAAGAAAGAGAAGCCGAACTCGATCGGCAGGACAGTTTGGACGCCTTGGAGGAGGAGCGTGACGTGGCAAAAGCCCGTTCTGCATTCTATCAACAGCAGGCTCAAGATATCAAAGCAGAAATGCGGGCCAAAACTTACAATGTTGGCGAGTTAGTTCTCGCTGCGAACAAGAAAAAGGACAAACTCAAGCCCAAATGGGAAGGTCCTTTATTATTGACCAAGTCCTGACTGGTGGAGCGTACCGTCTGCGAGATGCATCGGATAACCGACTCGAGCCGAACCCATGGAACGCAGCCCGTCTCCGAAGATTCTACGCCTAGCGCCGGACTCTGTGTTCGTCTCCTTCCTCTATCTATTTTTTACACATTAGTTGTCTTATATTTCTCTTCTTCTCCCTCCCTTTCTCTTACAGCCTTTAAGGGCTCGTTCGCGCCTTGTTCGCACACAATTGACGCGCTATCCACGCTCGTTATACCTGTGGGCTTCCTTAACAGAAGCTTACTTATGCGGGCTTCACGCCCAACACATGTGTCACACTTCCGCATGTACCTTTTATTCACCATTATATGCATCGATATGACTTAAGTTTTGGCCAAGCTGGGTTGCCTGGCTCTGTGCTTACCCCTCACGCTCCCGATTGTTCGGCTAGGCGGTAAAGGAGCACCTCTGCGATTGTTACTTGCCAGTCGGCGGATGTGTACCTCAGACTAGGTGAAGCCGAAAGCTAGCGTTCTTAAGGGAATATTCGGTCGGTGAACTAAAGATGATTTCTCACTTTTTTATTTATCTGCCCCCAGATGCTTTTTTGCTTTTTTCGCAGTCCGGACATGCACTTTGGGGCATGCCTCCCAAGGAAAGGAACCCCTAACGGAACTATTCTCCCTGGAAGATGTTTCTTACTAACCATGTAATATAACATAACTAGTTGGGCACTTGTATGTTCAAGCACTAATGACCCCTACGCCTGGTCTCCATGCATGCCCCGGTTCTTACATAACCGTGAGGGTATTCGGACACACTCCGGACTATTGGGTCCCGAGGATGAAGCGAAAAGGTCCGCCATGACAAACGATCTACAATCCGGCTAGAAGGCATTTTACATGTCATCTTAAATTATATAGTCAATTTGACTGAGTGTATTCCTCTTCAATACCATCCAACAGGCTGTCTAGTTTACAGTCCTGTCGGGAATACTTGGTGGCCAACTCTACCTGGCCGTACACTAAGCTCACAGGGATCTCCTTCCCATCGGCCCCCACAGGTCTGACCTCGGCCATGTGGTTTGGGTCAGCCTTCATGTACTGCGTCTTCACCATGGCCCAGGCCTCCCTGGCACCTTGACGGCAGGGCGATATCTTCCATAATCGGAAGCGCCGCCGCGCTCCCTTAAGCCTCTCTGCAAGCTCTCCAAGGCCTTCGGGCATGGAGACAGATGGCTACAAGGCCTGGGCGACGCCTTTCATCACCTACCGAACTCGTTCGTGCAGTTGAAAGAGCTCGGGAAGAAGGTCACCCATAGAACCGGGCATTTCCTCTGCAGGACGACCTGTGAGCATACCTACAGACATAACTCTGTTAGTCGACTTCCTCGCCAAAATCTTTTTCAAAGTTCATCCAAGCACTTACTAAAAATGCCGCGTCGAAGCCGTCGATTCTCCTTCACGGAGTCGCACAGCTGGGCAACACTACTAGGGAAAAGGCTAGTAGCAGCGCGGGTTTTAGGTGTATCAGTAGCGCGGGGTGGGGCGCTACTAATAAGGCGCTACAGCTAACATATAGCATGAAGCATTGTCACCGGCGCTCTTGCTACACAAGTGTAGCACCAGCGCGATTATCGAGCACGCCATCGCTAGTAGCTCTAGCGCCTTTTGCAGCAGCGCGCCATCGCTATAGCGACGCTGCGCTAACTTCTATACACTCGCTCTCGCTAATTTAACAGGTTTTTGTTTTTTGGGCATATTTGTTTTGTATTTGAACAGGCTTTATAGAAGAATCTTTAGCACATAGAAATGTCATCATGATACACATCCAAATGCCTGCGAGACCACGAATATAATCATAGCATATACATACAAATAGTCTCATCATAATCATCATCCAACACAAAGTGGTCTCTCGTCATCATCTCGAAAATAGCGATACAAGTCCTTGATTACTTGGAAATACATCGTCATCCATCTAAACAATGGTATACACGAGAAGAGCTATCACTTTGAGTACATGAGTTCGTATCCCTCTCTCGCATTAGCGTGAACCTAAACTAACTACTGCCTGTCGCTCGGAAACCGGAAACCGGCAACACCTGGGCCTGACACTCCGGCCACTCATCGTATATATACTCCTGGCGTAGCACTTCTTCACCATCGATGATCTATGCACCTGCATTGTCACATGAGTCGGTGATATGCAACATATATAGTTGAGCAACAGAAAGAGACAAACTTGACAAAAATAGAAACAACATATCATAAGCATAAATAACAAAGTTCATCGTACCCAAAATGCCCTAACTAGAGTGATCTTCGCTAGTCGAGGAGGAGGACGGTTTAATTACATCACAAATAAAGTTTCACTGCGCATAACTCAAAGTAGGGCTAAAATATTTGTCTGCCGCGAGGTAGACGCCGTCGCAATCACCAGAACCCTGTCCTTCATCATTGCTAGCCATGTTTCCTATGATTAAATCTAGTCAATTAATTCTAGACCTAATAAAATGAATAATGACATAAAAAAGGACTATTGTTTTGCAGGAATGCTGACTCCTTCCTGGTGCGGCAAATCCCGGGCACTCGATATGTCCTAGTTTGTAGCACAAGTCATGCCGAAATTCACGGAAAATTTTGGCATGACCTTTGCTAAAAAGTGGACAAATCGAGAACCTGAAATTTGCCGGAACAGAAATGAATCAACATTCTGGCAAAACATAGGCCACTCAGCATCATTCCCTAGAAACAACAAAGCCACTTGGGCACAATCGAACAACTTCAATGAAAAGATATAACATGAGCAAACACTATTGAGGAATTTGCATATAACATGGCCACTTCAATGAAAAGATATAATCAACAATAATGGAATATGCAAATGAACATCAATGACATATAGCTACTGTTCTGTTTGACCAAGTTTTTGAAAAGAAAAACAATTCTGTTTTTTGTTTATAGCTAAATGCCATAGCTACTGTTTTTTATTTATAGCTAAATACTTTTGTTTTTTGTCTAAAGCTAAAAGTATGTATAGCTACTATTCTGTTTGACCAAGTTTATTAAAAGAAAAACAATTCTGTTTTTTGTTTATAGCTAAATGCCATAGCTACTGTTTTTTATTTATAGCTAAATACTTTTGTTTTTTGTATAAAGCTAAAAGTCTAGGAACTACATTTTCTCTAACCCTTTTGACCTCACCAGAATTTCCACAGCAAGACCTTAGTACCTACACCCAATTTCTTCAAAAATATTCAGGTCCATAGTCCAAATAATTCAAATTTCATTTGAATGAAATTTGGAACAAATTCAGGTCCGTAGTCAAAATATATTTTTATAGCTAAGTGTTTTTTGTTTATACCCTCTGTTAATTTAAATCTAAATGCTACTATTATTTATATACCCTCTATTAGTTTAAAGCTAAATGGAATTACTGTTTAGGTATTTTCATAAAAATTGCCCTAGCTAATTTCCTAAAAAAATTGCAAATCATTTTTCCTAAATGCTATAAAATGCCTACTGCCTAAAAAAATCTAGGGTTCATATGAACATCAACACAGATCAACACATATATATAATTGCCCTAGCAGAGAGAAATAGGAGGGTAGGGACAGGAGAGGCATAGCCTTACGGTCGGGCGGCAGGGCAGGCTCGCTCGGGCAGCAGCGGTGAGGTCGAGGGCGGCGGCGCGCGAGCTCAAGGGAGGCGACAGTGAGGTCGATTTACGGCCTCAAGCGGTGGCTGTGAGGTCGAGGGGCGGCCTCGGGCGGTGGTGGTGTGGTCGGCGCCGGCGCAGGCAGAACGGCGACAGCGATGGGGCAGTTGGGGACAGGGGAGTAGAGAGGGGGAAAAGGACTTAGCGAGATTTTGAGCCAGGGCACGGGATTTGAGTCAAACTAGCGGCAGCGTTTTGCTGAAATGCACTATAGCTAAGATAGCTATAGCGTGTTCCGAAACGCTACCGCAGCTAACCCTTTCTGCTTTTTTTTTTTTTCTTTCTTTTCTTTACATTTTATTTTTTCATTTCTCCTTTTCTATTTCTTTCATTTTCATTTACTTTTCTACTTATTTTTCTATTTATTTTCTTTTACATAGAAGTAGCGTTGTAAAGAAGAAACGTCTTGCTACAATGTTTTTAGCGATGGCGTGCTTCGGGAGAAGCGCCACTATCGCTCCTAGCCTACCAGCACTAGTGAGAGAAATTTAGTAGTAGCGCTTTTCTGTGAAGACGCACTACTGCTAAAATAATGATTGTAGCGTGGTTTTGCAACAAGCGCTACTACTAAGCAGCGCTAGCGCTGAGTTTTGACCAACGCTACTGCTATACCTCTGTGTATAGCGTTTTCCCTAGTAGTGCAAGAACATCCTTTAGTTCCTCACCCAGCTGGGTGTTGGCATCTTGGAGATTATTCTTCTCCTGCCTCACCCTCGTAAGCATGCTCTCGCCGGCCTTTAACCGGCGCAAGATTTGTTGCTTGTCCGGATCTACTCCGGCGCCATCTGCTATGATATTGTCAGATTTGCACACACGCCGCACTTCACAACATACTTATCTTTCAAAGCATATATTACTAGAGGGGGTATCCTTGGCCTCCCCTGTCGCGGCTAGTGCGGCCTCAAGTTGGGATTTGCACTCTTCTAGCTCCTGGGACAGTTGGGTATTCTTTTTTGTAAGATCCTGCAAAACAAATGATCCTTAAATCAGTTATTCTAACTGTTTCAAGTCTCGAGGGCTACTGACAAATATAACCATCAAATTTTCTCACTCGTATGTCTTTCACATACTGCTCCGTGGCTCTGGCTAGACCATTTTGAGCGGCACGGAGGTACGCATCTCCCGAATTGAAGGCATCCAATGCCTCTTGGGAGAAACAAGCGTCACGAAGAACTGTCCGGCGACGCCTGTGATTCATGGCACTCTGCACCTCGGAATTGGTGGCGGACAGTCTGTCCGCATCCTCTGTCGGAGGAGCGTCCGACGCATGCCTCGTGTTCGCCTCTACTTCTGGACCTGGCTTTGGATCCTGGCTGGTGGAGGCTCGATTGGCAATCTCTCCGGATATAGTCCGGCGAGCCCTCTTATTCCTAAAAAAAAGGAGAGAACGGGCGTTAGTATGCATCATAAGACTAATACCTTGGAATAAGGCAGCACGCCTTACTGCTGCGCCGGTGCCTCGACCCGGACTGCGTGTCTCTTTAGCCTACCTGCCCTCGCGCTCCCCTCTTGGCTAGTCGCCGCAGGTTCTGCATTCTGCCTCGGGATCCTCCCCTGCGAAACATCATTGGTATACGGTTATCAAAAATAAGCACGGATGGATCATATTCGAAGTATTGGGACTTCGGTCTCGATTACTTGTGAGGCGGGGAGCAATCCAGTATAATCGGCTGTAATAGCCACCAAGGCA